>CM065379.1:38548317-38640817 GCA_033060915.1 Euryodendron excelsum
TCTCTCTCTCTCTCTCTCTCTCTCTCTCTCTCTCTCTCCCTGAAACATGAATATGAGAAGGCACTTGAGTTGTGAATTGCAAGAGTTTGATTACACTCCACCATGGGTAAATCAAGAGATTATGTAAGTTGATACGTGGACCATTTTCGGTTCAAGAACTCGGGCTCTAAAAGGTATGTCCAGTTATGCTTTTGTATGTGATGAAGGAAAGAGAGGGTGTGAGTGAAGTCCCACATCGCCTAGATGCCCATGGGTCTAACTCAACCTTGAAAATCGGCTTACAAGGTAATGGTTGTCCAAAGGCATATATAGAAATGATGGCCTTCGTATCCAGGTGATGTGAGTCTTCACTCACACCCTCCCTCACGCAAAGAGTGAAAATGTGAGACAAGAACGTAAGCTGAGTGATCCCAAGAGATTAAGGAATTTCACTCACACCCTAGCGTGGAGATGTAAGGCAAGAGCATGAGTTGTGTAAGACCCTGACTTTTAATTTCATCAGTAAGAAATGATAGTATTGCATGGTTAAGAGGTATGTAAATTAGCATTTATGTAAAATAAGTTTAATTTGACTTAAATTACCCTACCAATAGGAGTTGGCACCTAGGTGTAAGTCACTTAGTGAATGAGAATTGATGGGGAAAAGGAATGGGTGACACCTAAGGCTTTTACCTAACTAGTTGAAAGAGATAGTTTAAAAAAAAGAAAAGAAAAAAAAAATTGAGAGTGATAGAAAGAAAGAGAGAAAGTGACGGAAGAGGAAAACAAAAAGAGAGAAAGATAGAGAGAGAGAAGTTGCAGAGAATTAGAGAGGGAGGAGCAGAAGCTACTGCAGTGCAAGAAGAGGCGAATTTCAGGTATAAAAATTCGTACCTTGCTGTAGATCAAGCTATAGGTAGATAGATCTTGAAAAATTACTTGATTTAGATACAAAATTCATCTGATTTGGTTAAGAATTGAGAGAGAAACTTCTATCCAAAGTTGGAAGATTTCTGCTGCGAAAATCTGCAGAAATAACCATTTCCGGAGGTTGTTTGACCTCTTTAACAATCTGATCTGTGGCTGAAATTTTACACACTTGAACTTTGAGATCTTAGAAAAATTTGGGCTTTGGTTTTAGTCAAAAATGTTTTATATTCGAATTATGGTGATTTTTCAAAGTTAAGTTGCCACTGTAGAAGTCTGATGCCCAGATCTGCCCAGATCTGTAGTATCTGGTTTGACAGAGAATTTAATCAAGTTAGAGTAGCCCAAAAATTATGAAATTTTTACCCTATCTAGTAAAACTGTTGAAGATAATCTGTACCAAATTTCAGGTTATTTCGATGTCTTTTACCTATGCTAGGAATTTATCAAAGGTAGAGCATCTGCTGCTGAATTCAAGTTTCTGCAGCACTGCCCTGTTTTAGAAAATACTAAATAAATACTTAGACATGTTCAAAAAATGTAAAATTTTGTCTGGATACTCTGTGAGATGCCTATGTTGTATTTCTAAAGTTTTAGAATTTTTGGGTATAAGTTTACGAAATTATGTCCAGATTAGGATACCTGCGTCAGTATTCACAGATTAGAGGACTTATTGTATTTTGGTATTTTTATCTCTAGCTTAACATTAGGAGTGTGATTGAGCTTAGCATATTGTAGTTTTAATGTAGAATTTTAGTGGTATAATTTGTTTGGAGTATGGGATTGTGGCAAGTTGAGTGGTCCCAAGAGATACAGGGGACTTCACTCACACATTCCCTCATGCGCGTGGAGATGTAAGGTAAGAGAGTGAGTTAAGTGGTCCTAAAAAGTGAAGGCCCTTCGAAACCCGGCTCTAATACCATGTTAGAATGACACTAAAAGGAGAGAGAGAGAGAGAGAGAGAGAGAGAGAAATCTTTGTATATTATATAGAATAGAATAGTTATAATGGAAGACATCTACACTATATATATAGGACTATGGAGAGTGTTGTACAAGAAAATTATAAACTAAGATAGTGTAAATTAAGGAAAGAATCAAATTCCTAAATCAAATCCCTATAATATATTATATTATACACTTACATTGCAAACTAGTAGTTATTCTACCGCCCTAATACCCAGTACTTCCATAAGCTTTAGTAGCTAGTTACAAAGTTTTTTTTTATTTATCGGAAGGGATTACAAGGATGGCTGAAGTTAGGAAGGGAAATGGGGGAAGGGGGCCAAGGCTCGAACCCTGGTTGGTTATGAGAGGAACAAGTGCCCAATCACTAGGCCATTCCTTATGCTTAGCTAGTTACAAAGTTATGGGAACTTTGTAACTTTCCTCATCCTAGTTTTCTCTTTGCTTAACTAGGTCTTCGAAGAACTTTCTTGTTCCCATAATATTGCAAATCATACATAGCTTTCATACTTACTGAGAAGCACATACCAACAAACAAAAAAATAGAACTACTCTATATTACATTGTAAGAAGTAAATGGTTAAAATTAAGAATACTTTAGGCAATGGCAAAACCATTTTTATCATGGTGGAAATTTTTTGAATGCATGGTATTAGAGGTTCAATTGATATGGTTAATCTCCCACCGGGGGGGAGGGTTGACAGGGACAAAGGTTATATATTAACATGTGTCAATTACAAGAGAGTTGTACAACACACATACAATGGTTTTGAAAAGAACCTAGTAAGTTGATAACAAAAAATCAGTGTATCGCACAGGGTGGAGCCATGTTTGTGGCTGGGGGTGCCATGGCACCCCTCAACTTTTGTATAATACCCCTATATATAGTATAAATTCCTAACGTCTAGGTAAAATTTTTGTGTATTGGCACCCCCTAGATTTTGTATAACCCTTTTATACATAGTATGTATTTATAATTTAAAAAAAAAAAAATTTATTGGCAAACTAAATTTAATAAAATTAATTGTTTGTGAGCTTTTAATGAGTACCATCCAACTACAACCCTCCTATAGATAGTATGTATTTATAATTTAAAAAAAAATTACAAACAAACTAACCCCAATAAATTTAATAGTTTGTGGGCTTTTAATGAGAATCATTCAACAAATAGCAAGTGGGCTTAGGCAAGTGGGCTTACCCATCAAACACACACAAACAAAATCACAACAATAAATAAAACTTAAAAAATAAAAAAATAAGCCTAGAAATCTTTAACTCTTCTCATCTGCAAGACTGCAACTTCGTTTCTATCCAACCTTCACATGGGGTGGCAATAGGCATGTGAATATATATAGGCATATATTATGTTAATAGTGTTCATTGTTCTTGATTTCATTATTTATTTAATCTTGATTCATATTTTTTTTTAGGGATTCAAGAAACAAACAAGAAGAGATTTGGGATTTGGGGTATTTTGTGGATAACAAAGACATTTTGGCTCCAACAAGGTATTTTTCGGATAATTGGATTCCAAGAAGGGAAGATTTGTTTAATTTGTGATTTCTTTTTGCAATAGTTGTCATCTATCCAAGCATCCAACATGGTGAAAACCCTCACATGGTCACATCTATATATATATATATATATATATGTCTATTGTATTAAATGTGAAGTTTTGTTAATGCCATATCTTTTTTAAATAACTTCACACAAAGAGACCAAAAAAAACCCACTGTGATACATGAAAAACCCCACTGTTTCCCACTATCACTTTCAATATTTTATCTAGAATTCAATAAATTACAAATTCTTGAAGAACTATCTTGTGTTAGACCCCATTGATGTTAATTTCAATTCATGAGAAGATTTTCTATATGATTTATACACTTATAATCTAAGACTTCAATTTATGAATTTTCAATTTGGATAGTGAAGCAGTGATGCTTGTTGCTTCTTAGATTATGGACTTTTATTCTAAATTGTTAGAATAGTATGATAATTTATATCGGTAAAGTATAACAAGTATAGTTATCTTTTTATTTTTTAGATGGGCAAGTCTACAACTGACGCATACTTTAAAAGAAAAAATACCAAAAACTCAGAAGTCAACGCACCATTGCCAAACTCTAATGTTGATACTCCAACTTTTGTGGATGTATCATTGTCAACAAGCTTTACCATTAATACTCCAATTTCAAAGGATCGTCCTACAAAATCTCAAAGAACTAAATTCAATGGAGTTGGTTTAAGTTCTTTGGAGCGTGATCCAGGGTTGCATTCGCATAAATGGGATTATGACTTTAATATACGTGATGAAATTGTACGGGCATATATAGTGGTTGGTCTATATCAGCCTAGGCTTACAAAGTATCCAAAATCTGGATTAGAAAATCATCAGCGTTGTTTCCAATCTTCGTGGTTTGATTTGTTTCCTTCATGGTTGGAATATTCTCCTAAGAAAGATGCAGCCTTTTTGTCTACCATGCTATCTCTTTAGTAAGGAAGTTAGGAATTCTGGTCAAGTTGCATTCATTGTTGATGGATTTAAGAATTGGAGGAAAGCTAGGGAGAGAAAAAATTATGCCTTCTTGAATCATGTTGAGAAAGATCCTAACTCTTTTCATAGAAATGCCGAGAAATCATGTGAGGACTTGATGAATCAATATCAACATATACAAAAAGTGTTAGACAAATTCACGTTTAAACAAATTGCGAACAGTCGGCTACAGCTTAAAGCCTCAATTGATGTAACTCAATAACTTGTATTTTAAGGTTGTGCTTTTAGAGGCCATGATGAAAGCCAAGGTTCAAGCAATCGTGGAAATTATCTTGAATTGTTAACTTTGTTGGGTTCATATAATGAGAAGGTTGCGGACATTGTGTTAGATAAAGCTCCAAAAGATGCCTCTTACACCTCACCAATGATTCAAAAAGAAATTTTACATGTTCTTTCAACCAAAGTAAAGAAGATGATTCGTGAGGAAATCGGTGATGCAAAGTTTTGTTTAATTGTTGATGAAACTCGTGATGAGTCAAGGAGGGAGCAAATGGCTATAGTGTTGAGATTTGTAAACAAAGATTGTCTTGTGAGAGAACGTTTTTTTGGGCTTGTTCATGTTACCAACACTACAACACTAACATTAAAAAATGGGATATATTTCACGTTATCTCATCACAATCTAGATATTCACAGTATTCGTAGGCAAGGATATGATGGTGCAAGTAATATGCGGGGTGAGTGGAATGGATTACAAGCCTTGATTTCAAATGATTGTCCATATGCTTACTATGTCCATTGCTTTGCGCATTGCTTGCAATTGGCATTAGTTAAAATATCAAGAGAAGTTATTCCTATTTATCAATTTTTTACTAAATTGACCTCTATTATCAATGTTGTCGGTGCTTCATGCAAACGTAATGAAGAGTTGAAAGTTGCTCAAGCTACTGAGATTGAACATTTGATTGCTATTTATAAGCTAGTCAGTGGTAAGGGACTAAATCAGATTGGCACTTTACAACGAGCAAGAGATACTCATTGGAGTTCTCACTTCAGATCAATCTCTAGCTTGATAAAGATGTTTAGTCCAACATGTAAAGTACTAATCAACATCATTGAGGATGGAACTACTCTTTGTCAACGAGGAGATGCAGTTTCTGCTTACAAGCCATTGTCTTCATTTGAATTTGTCTTTATCTTGCATCTAATGAAGAAGATTATGGAGATCACGAATTTACTTTGTGAAGCTTTGCAATGCCAATCTCAAGATATTTTAAATGCCATGCATCTTGTTTCATCCACTAAAGTACTTATCCAAAAATTAAAAGATGACGGATGAGATGCTTTAATTACTGAGGTGAAATCATTCTGTGAGCTACACAACATAGATTTTCCATATATGAATGTTCGTTATGTTGTAAGAAGAGGTCAAGCTCGTCACAAACAAGATGAGTATACAATTGAGCATTATTATCATGTGGATATTTTTTATGCTGCAATTGATTCTCAGTTACAAGGACTAAATAATCGATTTAGTGAAGATGCTATGGAATTACTTATTCTAAGCTCATCTTTGGATTCTCAGCAAGAATGTGAGTCTTTTAGAATCGATGATGTTTTTCAATTGGTAGACAAGTTTTATCAACAAGACTTCACAAATCATGAGAAAATTCAATTGAAAATGGAACTTCACCATTATGAGCACAATGTTGTTCAACATCTTGAGTACAAAAAAGTATTAACTATTTTTGAATTGTGTCATGGGTTGGTAACGACTATAAGATCAACCACCTACCAACTTGTTTATAGAGTTATCATGCTTGTGCTTCCAGTTTCGACTGTAATTACAGAGCGATCTTTTTCAGTCATAAATATTGTCAAAACTAGGCTTCGCAACAAAATGGAAGATGATTTTCTCACAAACTCCTTGATTGTGTACATTGAAAAGGAAATTACAGCTAAGTTTAGCATAGAATCAATCATAGATGATTTTCGAGATTTGAAAGAACGACGAGTTCCACTTTAATACATGATTGAGTTCTCTTTTTTGTCTTTTGAGAAACTTGTGTATGCCTATTGATATATAGGCAGCAAAGCGTATAAGTACTAAGGCTTTTTGTATATGTCTATTGTAAAGGGTTTGCCCCTTTTTATGGCACTTTCATATATTTTGATTACTTAGCTTTTTTATTTTCTTGAGATTGAATATAAGCTGGTTTTATTTTTCATAGACAAAAAATTATCTTCTACATCAATTGTGAAATATGTGCAAGGAATACTTAAACTATGATAATTGTAGCAGTAGGTGAAGACTTTTCATTTTAAGTTTTGGCAACCCCCAAAATAAATTCCTGGCTCCGCCCTTGGTATAGCATGTAAAAGACAAGAATAAACTGCCTCCATGTTTGAGTGTAAGTTTTAACCCCTACCTTTTTTGTTTCAAACAAACAATGGTTAATGTGCAATTTTGTTTGGTGTTAATGATTAAAGTAAGTAGGCTTATGTCTTTACTCAATGGAGGGAGAATTCAATAAGAATACTTTTTGGTTTTTTTTTTTTTTTTGGTCAATAAGATAATTGTAAAGTTATGTAATTGGCTAATTTCGTGATTGTCTTTAATTCCTTGTAATTGGGGTAAAAGGGTTTTATCACAAGCATTTAAAGATAGAAGTTGATGGAAACCTCTTATGCAGATTAAGTCATTCAAGCATATGCTAAGAAGTGATTGGATGATCAATTCAGAATTTAAGGGATAAAATTTGTCTGGCCACCTATTTCCACTTGTGGTTGGAGCAAGTATACCTTGCCACCCGTTGCCACAACTGGAATAATAAATAGGTCTTGGAAAAATAGTGTGTTGCCGCCTCTTGCCACGTCTCACTCCAATGATAAATCAGATTATCAGATTTCCAATGAGCCTCGTCACTTGTTGCCACCTTCTTGTGGTAGCCAAATTTAGCCTTCGCCAGCTGTAGCCACCCCTGGCTCTAGCGAAGCACGCGAGACTATTGTTATTGGAACTCAAAAAAATCAGTTTTGGCAAGGATTTTGACTAGTGTGAAAGTCTAAAAACCCTAGAATGCCTCCATTATAAATATGATACTCCAAAAGACAAGTCTAACAAGTCTAAAGAGACTAAGACCTCTGAAAGAATTGATTGAAGAATTTTTTTGTATTCAAAGTGTTTTCTAAGAGAGCAGAGTTGCATAGAAAAGCATTCTAAAACTTTTTATATACCTAGAAGAGGCTCTCAACTAGATTTTTAGCAAGAAGATTTGAGTTCAGTTCTTAGAGGATTTCAACGATGTTGTGGAGCTTGACACTCAATCAAGTATTAAAGAATCGTTTAAAGGGATAGATATGTGATCGTGGAATTCAATCAATATAAGAAGAACAAACCCGCAAGTGCGTGGATTCAATCAATATAAGAAGAGCAAACTCGCAAGTGCGAGGATTCAGTACTTGAGGATTGGGAGTATCTAGGGTTGGTTGTAAGTTAACTCTTTTGTATTCATTCTTGATAGTGTTTGATTAGCTGGACTAGGTCCCGTGATTTTTTATCCAATTGAGGTTTTTCATGCTAAAATATTGTATGTCTCATTTTGCTTGTGATTACTTTCATAGTTACTTTTGACATATGATTGTTGCATGTTCTAGATTAAATGATTAGTATTAAAATTGAATAGTTGTATTGTGACCAATCCAAACAACCCTTCAAAAGGTATTTTGTAAATCCATATATTAGAAATTGCAAATTTATTTTTTCGATAATCGATTTGATTATGGACCAAACTAAGTAATTTATAATTGGCAAATGCTAACATATACCTAGGCCTATCAATGGGCCGAATCTGGACCGGATTCGGTAGATCCAGATTCAATCAAGATTTAGTAAACCACAAATCTGATCCAAATCCGAATCTAACGAATCAGATTTTCCAGATTCAGACCTAATCCATTAACAATCAGATATGACTCGATTATCAGAACCGATTCCTTTTTTTTTTTTTTTTTTAAGGTGAGAGGATTACTCTGCTTTCTTTTCTAGCATAATGTTAACTAACAAGCAACTCAGGAGATTAAAAAAGTATAACCATATCATCAGCTACCAATCTACATTGAACTTATGTTCCTTCATAATAAAAACCTGAACTAAAAACATTCAAATCCAAAATTTGAACTAATAACATCTACTATAATATTCCATACATAATTTTAACAACAATCATACACCAAAACAGAATTTGAAAGATGGAAGTTGGATGAAGGTGACATTTTTGCATTTCATCACTCATCAAATTCGAGAGAAGTCATGGTTTCAGCCATACTTGATCCTTTCTTCACTCTTGTGGAAAGTGAGAGATTTGCAGGTTTTGGTGATGACAATGAGCTAAACAGATTTGCATGTGCCATTTGCTGAGAATCCACTGTCATGTCATTAATCGATTAAGCTGAGAATTCGCTTGAACCAGCCAAAGGGACAATATGGGCTTTTGATGCTCATCTATCAAAGAATTATCAAATGCCATGCCACCATAATTTGGTTGGAAACCTACTCCGAATTGAAAAATGAGCTCTTGCACAGAGCGTTCTACTGATAATATTGCCTTCTTAATCTGCCATTGAATGGTGGTGATGGAAATACCAATGTAAATTTACATTGAGTTAACCTTAAGAAAGATAAAAAGCACAAGTCAGCAACTCTTTAAGTAGTTCTTTCACATATTCTGACAATGAATTATCAATGTGATACCTTTCCACAAGTTAGTGCTTGCTTAATGCGAATTCTAAACTATGAAAAGAAAAAGTTTATCTGGCTATTATTTGAAATTTAAATTGCACATTGTTGAATTTCTGAATTGATATTATCTAGCAAAGTAAATAAAATAGGGATGGCAATTTCTCTCAAAAAATCAGGTCCTCGCCCCGCCCCTAATAGGGCGTGTTTAGAGTCTAGATAAATGGGTTCAAGGCGGGTAATGGGGAAAAAATATAACCCAAATTGGGTTCGAGGCGGGGACGAGTTTAGGCCATGAATACCCCGAACCCGCCTCGATTATACGTGGATAGTCAAAACTACCCTTACTTTTTTTAATAATACCATAATATCCTTACTATATTTATATATCTCAATAATAAGATATAGGGTTTATGTTTATTAGCCGCCGCATCTCCTCTTCAGTTACTTTCTCTCGCTCTCTCTCTTTCTCTTTCTCTCTCTCTCTCTCTCTCTCTCTCAATCTGCTCTGCCTCTCTCTCTCTACATGTTAGTCTCTAGATCAAATTTTATAGTAGATGGGTGGTGTCTTTCTCTCTCTTAATTTGCTTTTCCTCTACGGCGCCGATTTGGGCGTGATCGATCGGGCGGTGGAAAATGAGGGCACGAATGTGTTGGCCCAAAAGGCAACCCAAGAGGGGGGTGAATTAAATTTTTTGAAGATAAATAACAATTAAGATTAATTAAAATTAATCTAACCAATATAACAATGGTCAATCTATATGCAATGCAATATAATCAGAAGAAGGAAAAAAAAAACAGAGCATAAGAAAGAACACACAGATTTACCAAGGTTCAACCACAAACCGTGGTCTTCGTCCTCACCCCAAGACCTCCTTGAAGTCTTCTTGCACTATGTAATCTCCAATTACAAATGAGTTGTTGATTGACAAAGTACTCAGCTCACTATACATAAGAACTCCCACTTGAGTTCTTCAATCACCAAGTGATTTTGTCCAAGCTCCACTCAAACTTACAAGGGTTTTTCTTTCTCAATAGAACTCTCAAACTCTCCCTTACAAGTGTATAAGAATGTACAAGTAACAAACAAACTCTCTAACAAGAGTAGATTATACAATTAAAGCTCACAAATAAAAACAGGAAGAATATTCAAGAATATCAGTGGATCAGTCAATGATTCTTGTTTCTTGTCTCTCTTCCTTTGATTTCTTGGTTATAAATGCAGTTGGAGGCTTGTATATAAACCCTTATATTGATTCCATCCGTTGGAGGTTATTGGGTTCATTTAATACACATCCAGTCCGTTATAACGTTAGAAAAACTAGTCATTATATCCCAGGATCGACTCCAAGATTGTGGAGTCGACAATTTCTGCTTCTGCATTTACCAGATGTAGTTCACTATCTTCATGAGTCCGCTCTTCATATCAATGAGTCGGCTCCTTGTTCATTCTGTCTTCACGTCTTTGCTTCTGCCTTCATATGGCAACTCTTAATCTTCAGGAGTCCGCTCTTTGTACATTTGATCTTCAGGCTTTCAGCTTTTGTTGTCATGAGGCGACTCTTCATTTTCAGTGAGTCCACTCATTAATCATTTTTTCTTTAGGCTTTTACTTCTATGTTCATGAGGCGACTCTTCACTTTCATGAGTCCGTTCATTGATCATTTTGTCTTCAAGCCTTTTGCGTCTGTCTCAATGAGGCGACTCTTCATTTTCATGAGTCCACTCATTGTCTACTTGGTCTCCAAGCTTTTGTTTCTGTGTTCATGAGGCGACTCTTCATTTTCATAGGTCCGTTTATTGTCCATTTGATCTTTAAGCTTTTTGCTTCTGTCTTCGAATGATCTAGATTATCTCAGCAGCCGTATAAGATCTTCAAGGAGTATCTCTTTGGGGTATGATGATCAATCAAATCTCTTTAACTCATCAGAGTTAACTTTTATTCAATTTGGATTGAATCAATCATTTGATATTCATCTTCTCTTGACTCTCAAACAGTCAGAGCTTCATTAGATCAATGTTGATCTTTTCTTCTTCATTTGCAAAGCTTCCTCTTTCACTAATTCTTTCTATGCCAAGCTTCCTCAATTATGTAGGCTTCACAATGCTTCATTTCTGATTTCTTCTCTTTGCTAGCAATTCTTCTTTCTTTTTTAAAATCACTTCAATGAGACTTTTGCAAACTTGATGAAATCTCTTCATACATCTAGTCTTCATTTATTCTTTATATTGTAGAAGAATTCTTCACTTGGATTTCATGTAGAAATCAGATAATCATTGTGAGTCTTCTTCTCAAGCAACTTTAATCATATTATCTTGAATTGATATTTGCATACTTGATGAAGTCTTCTCTTAAGCATTTTCAATCTCTTCAACAATCAATTCATCTTCAACTGATCTTTGCATTCTTAATGAAGTCTTCAATCTTTCTTGAGTGCAAATCAATCTTCATTGAGTTTATGCATACTTGATGAAAGCTTTATTTGAACACCTTCAATCACTTCGAATGTAAAACATTTGTTTGAAGTAGAGATAGGTGTCAATCCTCTATTTGATTCATTGCATAGCTCTTGGAATTCATTGCTCAATCTTGAACTTGTTATACATTTACTTTGACAAGTATTAGACTTAAGCTTGAACTTTAAGTCTAAATTATAAACTCTATTAATCTGCACACTAAGTAAATGCATTAGTAAAATAACATAAGATTTATTATCATCAAAATCAATATAGGAATTAACCTTGAGTCAATAAAACGGAGAGTCGCAACACAAGCTCGAGCACGATTTCGACGCGTTCACGATCACGAAGACGAACGATTTGGCTCAGTTGTTAGTGAAGGCTCATATCCCCTTCAAGATCCACATAGTGAAAGTCCATGACATGAAAGAAAGGCTCTGTTTGGAAGTTGAGAGGTTGGGATTGAGCGCCTTGATTATGGGGAGCCGAGGGTTTGGAGCTTTGTGACACAACACGAAGGGTCGATTGGGAAGTGTGATTGTGATGTAGCTCAGGATTTAATTTTTCCTTTATTTGTTTTATTTCTTTTATTAATTATATAGGATTTACGTAGTTGTTTTAATTTATAACCTAAGATGTGGGTGATGTCCACATCCACTTAATGGTCACATGTTAGTCACTTGACCACTTAAGTGACATGTCTTATGATATTCTAGATTGATCACACCTAAGCAAGGGGATTAGGGTTAGCCTTTTATTGCTCCTATAAAACCCTAACCCTATTATTTTTGGAGGGGTTGATTGGAAAGTATTTTCCAGACTTTGGAAGGCTACTGCCTCTTCTCACGTCTCTCTCTCTCTCTCTCTCTCTCTCTCTCTCTCTCTCTCTCTCTCTCTCTACTTATCTGCTGCTCCTTTCTTGCTGTTGGATCTTCCCCTCTTTATTCCTTATTCTTCTTCTGGTTTTTCTCTACTGGTTTCTTTTACTGCTGCATTCTCTCCCTATTTCTCTATGTTCCGCTACCTCAAGACTTTTCTCTGCTGCCCTGCTGCGTCCATCTTCTTGTTGCTTCTTTCCTCTTTGCTAATTGTTGCTTCCTTCTTAATGCTACTGCATTTCTTCCCTTGCTGTTGCACTTTCTGCTACTACCTACTGAGTTTGGTCCACAATCCTATTTTATAGCACTACGATGAGATCCTTTCCATTTTAGTGTTATAGTTTATGCAGCAACTTCTTCCCAGTCCTTTCCCAGTCTCCCTAATCCCCATGGTTAAGTTATCAGGTAAATTTTGAAAGTTGTCCTTGGTTTATGTAAGGAACTATTTGATTTGATATCCTCCAGTGGTAAAACTAAGTTTTAATGAAGTGGTTTATTTGTTCTTAACTTTGCAAATTGTTGGCTACTGTTTTTACCTGAATTCTGCTAATTTCTTTGGAGATATATTTGCTGGATTCTAGGTATTCTCATAAAGTTCTCCATACTATTTCATAGTGCATATTTTTTTAAACCTAGGTTTGCATTAAGTGGTATTAGAGCCTCAGGTTCTAGTATTTTTTTTTCCTCACACAGTTCTGGCTAAAATTTCTGCATATCAAGTGTTTAATAAAATTTTTGTGAGAAAACATCTACTTATTTAGGGTATATTTGTTGTCTTAGGTCTTAGGAGTCACTTTTCATGTTGTCTGGCATCCTTTGGCTATTTGTTGCATCACTAGCACATTGTATTAACACGCTATAATTGCTACCATTGCATTTCTAGAGTGTCATATCATTGCATTAGGTCTTGACAGGTTTGTTGTTAGAGGTATACCAACCCATGGCCAATAACACCAATCAATTACACGTAGGAGAGTCTTGGCAAGATGCCTTTCGACACCAACAACAGGCGATCTAGCATATCCAAATGCAAATCCAAGAACTCACTCACATGGTAGGTCGATTAGGAGTGGTTCCACATCCCCAAAACCAAAACCAATATGATAGGAGACCTAAAAGAATGGTTTCAGAGAGCGAAGAAGAAAGCGACTTTGATGAGGAGTTTGCTCCAAATCTGGAACGAAAGGGTTGTAGGGTAAATGATAGGCAACCTAGGGAATTTGATAGGAGGTGGGACCAAGGTATTAAAGTCAATGTAAGAGAATTTGAGGGTCGTCTACAACCTGAAGAGTTCTTAGATTGGGTAGATAGAGTTGATCAATTCTTTGAGTGGAAAGACATGCCTGAGGATAAGAAGGTTAAGTTTGTTAGCTTGAAACTCAAAGGATATGCCCTTGTATGGTGGAAGCAACTCCAAAATAATAGAGTTCGCAATAGAAAAGAAAAGATCAATTCTTGGGATCATATGAAAAGGAAACTTTGAGGAAAGTTCCTCCCATCTGATTATCGTCAGACATTTTTCAAGAAGTTTCACGATTTGAGACAAAACACTAAATCTGTGGACAAATACACAAAATAGTTCTACTTACTCTAGGCTAAAAATGATTTAAGTGAAGATGAGGAGCAAAGTGTGGCCCGTTATGTGGCGGGATTACGTTATCCAATTCAGGACCAAGTTATTCTTCATAACTTGGCACGAATAGATGAAGTATACCGTCTAGCCCTTAAGGTGGAGAGTTAACTTAAGCAGTCTTCAACCCGTAAAGTCAATATGGTTTAGGGTGGGTCGAGTTCAACTGGGAGAACTCAAGCAGGTGGTAAGATGCCCAATGATGCCCAAAACATTGCACCTTTTCATTTCACCAAAGCCAATCTAAGTCAGTTTGATAGGAATAAAGGTATTCTTGGTTCCAAGCCTTCCACATTTTGTTTCAAATGTGGACAACCAAGGCATAAATCATCAGAGTGTCCTAGGAGGACATTTACTGCACAGGCCAACTTGATAAATGGAGACATAGGAAATCCTAGTTAAGAAAATAAGTCTGAACTTGAGGACATAGTAGTAGAGCAAACCACTGACCACCAGCCAGAGGGTTTAGATCGTGATGTCGAGGGTTAATTTCTTATGATTCATCGAGTCATGTTAGCTCCTAAGGCTTCACCTGATGATAGATGGTTGAGACGAAGCCTCTTTCGCGCTACTTACACAACTGGTGAGAAACTATGTTCAGTTGTCACTGATAGCAAAAGCATTGAGAACTTTGTCTCCCAAGAGATGGTTAACAAGTTTAGCTTGGAAACTGAGAAATTGGCCAAACCTTATAAAGTGGCTTAGTTTAAAGAATGAGGAGAAGTCCCAGTCAGTCATCGGTGTCTAGTGAAATTCTCCATTAGGAAGAATTAGAAGGATGAGGTCTGGTGTGATGTAGTTTCACTAGAGTTGTGCTATATATTATTGGGGCATCCATGGCAATGTGATAGAAAGACCCAACATGATGGAGAAAAGAACACCTATACTTTTAATAAGGACAAGTTTGAGGTAACTTTGTACCCTCAAAGGGATGCAAAGATGCCTAGGAAGGTAGAACAACCACCAATCCAAATTGGGGTCAAGCCTAAATCTGTCATGATTCTTAATGAAAATTGTAAGTGGGATTTTTTGGGAAGGCTGGGCTGAACTCTCAAGCCCACGTGGATGAGCCCAAACTCTTTGGAAAAAAGGAAGATTAGAATGGGTGGACCCTTGATGGGCCGATCACACTCCGACGATTAAGTTAGCAAGCTTAATCGAGACTTGAAATGAATAAAAGTTGTTGTAAGCACCCCATTTTTTCCCGCCCGGCAATCTCCGGCCCCACCGGGCTAGGTTTCCCAACATCACAATACATGCAGGTTCAAGATGAGCCTTTCAATCTCTAATACAACCAATTGGTCGCTTCTCGAGCCCACAAGGACCCGTTGGAGCTATAAGCACCATTATTCCAGGCAGCTTTCCGGACCAGGCGGTCTTGGAAACCAACGCCATCCAAGTAGCTTTCCGGGATCGGGCGATCTTGAGGACCAACACCTTATCAAGTTCCAGACGGTTCACTTCTGGCGCCTGCTAGCCCGCCAACGTAGAATGTCCGTCATTTGATAGTTCTCCGAGACCGGGCGTTCTCAGAGACCAACACCACCAATTCAGATAGCTTTCTAGGACCATGTGTTCTCAGGAACCAACACCACCCATACAGGTAGTTCTCTAAGACGGGGCGTTCTTAGAGACCAACACCGCACAGGTAGTTTTCCGTGATCGGGCAGTCTCGGGAACCAAAACCTAGGTCAACACCAGCGCCTGCTAGCCCGACTCGATGAAAAATGACCAAACCCGCCCCTTAGGCCTCCAGGCCCGTTTTGAAAAAATTCAAAATCTCTCAAAACGATAAGTCCATCCTTCCAAAGTGTTGTTAAACCATTAGGCGTCCCCCACACGCCATTTGGTCCAAATCCGATCCTATTCCGACCCACTCCGGTCAAAATGACCGTTTTGCCCCTGAACACCTCAACACTGCACATACCCCGCCGAACGGTAAAAGACTCTCCAAAAACCATCCCTGAACAACCTTAAACACTTAATAAAATACACCAAACCATTCCTAACCATTTCCAGCCAATCCAATCAAAATGATCATTTTGCCCCTAGAAATCCAAATATGCCATAAACAGCACCGGCCTTGGGATTTCGAGCAAAGGGTTTCACCATACATCCTTGTTTAACCTGAGGAGAACCCTACGACACTAAACTCACGTGATTCGATAAAAGTTCCCTGGAGCGTCTCGCAGACGCTCCGCCTAAATTGTTTTTTCTCCCGATTCCCTAGTTATAACGCATCGTCAACTGACTTGAGAAACGCGTAAATCAGGAAATTCTCGAAAGCTCGTTCATAGATCTTTCCATCGATTCGGCTTGATTGGATAGATTGTTTCCCGAAGCCCTTCATCGTATGGCCCAAACCCAGTTACTTTTGACAATCCACGCTCCATTAAGGTTGACTTTTTTCCCAATTCCCTTATTGAAACACACTATCAAACGACTTGAGAAATGCGTGACTCTGGAAATTTCTGAAAGTATTTCTAGAGTACTTTCCATCAGTATGGTCCGATCAAAAGGATCGCTTCCCGAAGGCCTCAATCACATGAAACGAAAATAGCTACTTTCAAACACCCTCAGAGCGTATCACAAATGCCCCGCAAAAGTGACCTTTTATGCACGCTTTTTGAGACAATATCCCCTACTTCCAAACACAATTCAAACTTTTCAAAAGCATGAAAGTTTACTGGAAGCCCTAGGAGAACATCCCGAGTGCGACCGATTCCCCCGAAACCTTCCCAATTGACTCAATTATCGAGGCAAAGTTTAGACGAACCTTCCCAGTGATGGAGCGTATGCTACATGTGGTCAAATTTTGATCAGATCGACCAACTTTCAATCAACAGTCAGGATTTATCCAGTACATGGGGTGCCATGTGTCATTCTGGCAATGGAACAGTACCTGCGCATGTCCTACATGCGCAGGGTCAAATTTTGGCTAGGCGCATGTAGTACATACGCCAAGCCTGTTCCAGAATCTCTATAAATACCAGACCACCCATTTGCATATTCCACCTCCGATTTCTGATGTGAAGCTCTGTTGAAGTCACTCTAGAACTGCGAATCTCTATACACACTTCATCCCTCCAACACTTAGGTTAGATTCCACCATCCCCAAGCCTATATACTTCACATATAAAGCCTTATACACCATCAAACTCTCCCCACCAGCCCTCTAAGCCTTCTTGAAGTCATTCAAGCTCCAATCAAAGCATCTTTGGAAGACTACAAGTGTGTTGAAGGCAAAATATGGTATCTTTTTTACATTTGTGTCTTCCCCCACTCTTCTCTTCTCCCTCCTAGCCTACTTAGGCTATTCTCTATTTTAATCCCTATCTTTGACCCCCCCCTTTCTTGCATGCTTCAGCCAAGAGGGCTCTTAGATCATGCCTAGAGGAAAGCAAGTGAGAGTCATCGTGTAGGGGGATCTCTTACTAACCTACTTTAAGATGGTATGGCCTAGAAGCCCCTTATTTATGTGGTGTAGCCTAAAAGCCTTGTATGTGATCATGACCCTTTGCATATTACTATTTTGATCATGTTTTGTATGCTTGGCTTCATTTCATGCTTGTTCTCATGTTCTATGATGCTTATATTTCTCTTAAAACTCTATGTCATTTCCAAGCTCTTTATTTCTTTCAAAAATTGTTCCAGGAGTTGGCTCCTTGAAGCTTAGAAAAACCCTTACTAACCCCTAACTCTCATTTTGGCATTATTGCATTTTAACTTGCAAAAGGGTTGCTTTCCATTTCTCTAATTTTTAAGATTTCCATTCTTTCAAGTATAGTGGTTGGAATGGCCCCATGGAACCCTCTCTTGAGTGGTCTTCCTTTCGTTTGGCCATATGAACCCTCTCTTGATGGAATGGTTCTCTTAAAAAATGGTTTTCAAAATCCTTCTCTAAAGATGATTTTCGAAAATGCATTCTCTCCATCTTTACATTAAAAATGGTGCCTTAAAAAGTTGCCATCACCATATTGATTTTGGACCCTTTACACTCTTGTCAAGATTATAGTTATAATGGCCATAAGGAAACCTTCCTTAGAATGGTCTCCAAACACCTACTATATAAACCATACTCTTGGTTAGAGTTAAAATTTTCATGGAAATGATCTTCAAAAGGGTTGTCTACCAAAGTCCATTGCATAACATGTTTTATTTTTCAAAACTCTTTCCAAAAAGTGCATTAAACCAACTTTCAAAACTATTTTCCAATCCAACCCTAGGTTAACTTGACCCTAGTTGTCCAACCCTAGGTTAACTTGACCCTAGTTGTCCAATCCTAGGCTAACTTGACCCTAGTTATCCAACCTTAGGTTAATTTGACCCTAGTTGTCCAACCCTAGGTTAACTTGACCCTAGTTGACCAACCCTAGGTTAACTTGACCCTAGTTCACTCACTTTAGGTTAACCTAACCCTAAGTCATCCTAACCTTAGGTCAACCCTACCCTAGTTACCTAACCCTAAGTCATCCTAACCTTAGGTTAACCTTACTCAAGTTAGTTAACCCTAGGTCACCTTAACCTTAGGTTAACCCTACCTTGGTTACCTAACCCTAAGTCATCCTAACCTTAGGTTAACCCTAACCTAGTTAGTTAACCCTAGGTCATCTTAACCTTAGGTTAACCCAACCTTAGTTAGTTAACTATAAGTCATCTTAACCCTAGGTTAACCTAACCTAAGTTAGTCAACCTTAGGTCACCCCTAACCCTAAGCCTACCCAACCTAGGTTAGTATACTTAAAGGTTCCAACTCTTGAACGCTTCTCTAAATGATCACTCAATTTTAAACCATTCTCATAACCCACTTTTCCAAAACCTCCCACTCTTTGGATTTTAAAATACCAACTCCATAAACTCTTCAAATGTTCTTACGCTCTATCTTCAAGGTATTTCCAAAAATATTTTCAAAAGGTCACAAACTTAAGGCGTCCCTAGCCCTCTCATGGTTAGGGATTCCAAGAAAAAGTGATAAATCAAGAACAACCCCTAAGGTTGTCCATATTAGGATTTCAAACCTTTAGTCATTTTCAAAAACCACTTTAAAAAACTAATTCATCAAAAAATTCCTCTAGGGTTTTCAAAACAAGACTTCAAAAACACTTTCAAGTTCTCCTGATTTATGTCAAAGCATTTTTCCAAAACTCCCTTAAGTTGATCCAAAAACACTTTCAAAATGCTCCACCATTCAATTTCAAGTTAAGACTTCCAAGACCACAAAGAGTCTACAACTTCCAAAAACCTCAAAGTGTCTTAAACTTTTTCAAAGACCTCAAAGTGTCTTAAACTTTTTCAAAAACCCCAAAGTGTCTTCAAATCTTCCAAAGGCCGTAATGCGCCTATTTTCCATCGGGCTCTTACCCGAATTACGAATGACTTGATTCTCGCCAAATGAGATACGTAGGCAATCTAAAATGGTGCGGTCATAACTTTTATTCCAATTCCAATTCCAATCCTTTTTTCAAAAATTCTAATCAATTCAAAGTTCCTATTCCAAACTCTTTTAAAACCTTTATTATTTTCAAACTTCTTCCAAAAACTTGCATCATGTATCATCCATTCGAAAAGTGATAACTAAACCCCGTTTTCAAAATTCTAAAATGGATATTAAATGAACAATGGTAACCGGTTATTCTAGTGAGTGAACAAAGGGTGATTAGACATGTAAGTATCGAAAGGGCGGGGTAAGGTGATGATCTTAGGATATCTTCCCTACACGTAACCAACACCCGAACCATAGATTTCTATTTTCAAATGACCAAAATAGAGTTATTTTCCAAAAGGGCTTAAATCTTTCCAAAGGTTGCCAAACAACCTATTTCCTTAAAAACCCTCTCTTGAGGGAGTTTTCAAAACTTTTTCCAAAAAACCCTAAGTTCAATTTTCGGATTAACACTTAGTTTTAGGTGCCCTAACTCACCTTAATCAAGTTAGGTGATGACTCCTATTTTTTTGAAAAGCCCTTAGTTAAACCAATTTTCAAACCTAATCACACTTGTCCTTCTAGGAGGACGAGTTCTAATGACAGAGTTCCGTGCTTTAGGGTCTTTAAACCGAAAAGACCTTGGACACCCAAAAATCAGGGCGCAATAGTTGTGAATACTTGGAATTTATTGTCCATACCTGGCTCTCGATGTCTTGGGTAGCATGATCGATGGAGTGTGTTTGGCCTTGGTCTACCAGCAGACCCTCATGGCCTATTGGGTAGGCATCATCATTGATGCCGCCTGACCATATGCAAGGTCTGGCTCATCATCGCTGGGGATTCCGGCTAACTGGACGTGCACGTCGACGTCGCGTGGGAAGCTGCTCACGCATTTTATATGAGTCAACCCTGCATTTAATACTCGAAGACCGCTAGCGGTTTGGGCTCGCCCTTTGCGGTTTGGGCCATGGTGGGAAGGAGGTCGGCGGCTTGGCCTGACCGTCCTTTAACTCTGATTTGGGCCACCAAGCAGCCCAACTTTAATTCATGTAACTTGGGCCTCACCCATTGGGTTGGGCCGTGGGCTATTCCCCCACAATTGCCCCCAGCCTTTGTGTCGTTTTGACTTCCAAAACTGCCAAGGGCTGTAATAGTCACCCGGCCACGCAGATGGTGGGAATTTTAAAAGATTCATTGATGGGGTGTTATCAAATCGACGACCGATGCGACGTTTCAGCAGAGCGTTATGATTGCTGCCGTTTTCCTGCGTATGAACCGACGGCTCTAATGTATATAAAAGAGGGACGCCCTGTTTAGTAAAAGGCACTCAGTTTTTCCTCTCCTTTTTGTCTAGTGTGTGCATCAGCTGTCTCGGCACCCACCACTGTAAGTGTTTTCGAGCCCACACTTCTTTCGCTCTTCTCTCTGTTTCTCTATGCTTTGACGGTTGTCCCCTGATGGCATCTCGTCTTCGAAGAATGCTAGATGGTCCGACGGCTATTGCCGCATTTAGGGCTAGGTTCGACATCCCCGATGAGATCAGCTTAGAGCTAGTCGATCTCGAGGACCACCGTATGGGAGAGACCGAGAAGGGGGTGTTGTTCCCAATCATCGCTATCGTGGAAGGGGGACTTAGGTTTCCCCTTAATCCTCTTCTTCATAAGTTTATAGTAAAAAATAAGGTGTCACCCTCCCAGTTGCCATCGAACGTCTATAGGATCATCTTTGGTATGCTTGAGATTAATCGGCGCCTGGGTGTGAACCTGGGGCTTGCCGAACTGGATTATTGCTACTCGCTTTGTAAGGTCGGGGGGGGAGTTACAAAGTTTATCTTTGAGCCATAGACAAGTCCTTAGAGTTAGTGAAGTGTCTGCCTTCCTCCAGGAAGGGCGTTGATGATGTTAGGGTTTGGGTAACCGGGCCCTAGGAGTTCGGGAACGTTCCTAAGAAGGAAAGGTCGGCGATCCGATGCTCTAGAGTTCCCCTTGAAATAGGTTTGATGCCGACCTCTTATACTATGTGTCGCTTAATTTCTGATATAGATCAGAATCTGATTGTGGCATTTTTGTAGAAAAGAAGGAGAAGCAGTCGAAAGCACGCGACTGGTTGGTCAACTTTGCCGATCTCAACAAGGTTTTGGACTACCTCGGTGAAGACAATTTGAGGCACGTTGCTCGGACCGCCCACATTTTGCTCGCCTACCCACTCCAGTATTCGACTTTCATCGCCAATACGGGTGTCCCTCAGAGTGTTCTCGCGAGATTGGCGAAGGAAGGTGCCGAGGGAGATTTCGAGGAGATTCCTATCGGCGTTGCGCTTGAGAGGGCCCGTATCCCTACTGGGATGACAGTTGCAGTTGCTCCTCTATCGGAGCCCGTTGTCGAAGAACAGCGTGAAGCACGATCGAAGTTGCACAGCTCGGCATCGAGTTCATCGCCACTTATGATTCCAGATCGTCGAGTTAGGATTTCGGTCAAAACCCAGGAGTCTACATCATCCCCCAACGAAGAGGACAGCATGAGTTTGAAGGAGAAGATGTTTGCCGCTGCCGGCAAGCCGCTGAAATCGGTAGCCACAACTTCCACCTACACTCCAACTGCCGAGCTGGCAACTGCTCCTGTAGAGGAAGCCCCTCCGGTTCAAAAGAAGCCAAAAACTCGGTAGCAGAAGAAAAGGGGGTCCGAGGTTACCAAGCCGCCCCCAGCACCCAAGAAGCCAAACGGTAAGGGCGTAATGGACGAGGTCGACGAGGCTATAACCATCATGTCAGATATTTTAGGCCGACCTCTCACGATAGCAGACTCAATGATTGATCAGACTGAGGTAGCTTTCGGCGTTATGAAGATCGTCTTTAAAAAAAAAAGATATGGAAAAGTTGGGCGAGGCAAGCGATGTAACCGTCTTTATGGGTGCCTTCCATGATTCACTATTGTTAAGTCGGCAATCTTTTTTAACCAGTTTAAAAATTCTTCTAAATACCTGTTTTAACACGACCTTTGCTTTTTGGTATAGGGTTACCTAAATTCCTTAGAGGCAATGACCAGCTTTCAGAAGCTCGCCGAGGTGCATCAGGAACTCATTGAAGAACATGGCCGCTTAAAGGAGGAGTGGATCGATGCCAATAAGGATCGGATTACCTTCAAGAAGCAGGCCGAACAGGCATCTGTCGAGCTTTTGTTGATGAAGGCGAACTTCGAAAGGAGAGATAAGGAAGTGACCGACCTCCAAAAGAAATTCGATGTGCAGTCCATAGATCTGTACAAGGCCAATGCAGAGGTCGAGGCACTCCAAACCGAAGTGGCCAAGTAGAAGACCGATAAGGAGGTGATTTTGCAGAGAGGTGAAGACAGGGGGGCCAATCGTGTGGCCAAGGAGATGGCGGATCTGAGTCGTGTCATATTTCAGAAAGGCTAGAATGGTGCCCTCCATGTTGCCGGAGTGGACAAGTCTGCCGATATTTGGCGTTTATGCCCAGATTACTTTGACACCACTAAGGACGGCGTTGTGGACCTAAAGAAAGTGGTTGCCAATGTCGAACATCAAAGACAACTTGCTCTAATGGCTGTTGCTAAAAAAGAGAAGACCAAGAAGGAGAAACTTACTGCCAAGACTGTAGAAGAGATCGTAGATTACCCAGCTGAGACATCTGTGCAGCTAGGGGATAAGTCAGCATAGTGATTGTAGTTTTTCCTTCTTTTTGAATATGTTTTTGTAACCAACGATACCTATTTTTAATGAGAAGTTTCACCCCTGTTCAACAATGTCTCTTATCTTGGCGCTATCCACCCCTGAATCTTTATTATGTTGTATGATTTCTTCTTTTTACACTTGGTTTTTGTGGCCTTCTTTGGCCGACCTATCCAACTTGGACAGGACCAAGTTTTTACACTTGGTTTTTGTGGCCTTCTTTGGCCGACCTGTCCAACTTGGACAGGACCAAATTTTTACACTTGATTTTTGTGGCCTTCTTTGGCCGACCTGTCTAACTTAGACATGACCAAGTTTTTACACTAGGTTTTCGTGGATTCCCAGAGTGCTCAGAGTAGATTTGTTTGAACAACTTCATTTTTCTTTGATCTTCATAAAAGCTTTACAAATTTGTCGAACTGTTTACATTATATGGGACTCTGCACTACTGGTAGAATTTCTTCAAGTTGTTCGCATTCCAGGATCGCGGCAACTGTCTTCCCTCTTCAACAGTCTCTAATCGGTATACGCCAACGCCGACCTGAGATGTCACTCTGTAGGGGCCCTCCCAGTTGGGGCCGAGCTTGCCATCTGCTGTGTTCTTAGTTGCCCCTAGTACCTTTCGTAAGACTAGGTCACCTTGTACGAAGTTTCTAGGACGAACCTGTTTGTTGTAAGAGCGCCTTAACTGTCGCTGATATTCAGTAAGTCTGATCAAGGCAGCTTCCCTTTTTTCTTCAGTAAGATTCAGATCTTTTGCCAGCGTCTGGTCATTGAGCCCTATGTTAAAGGCTGCCGATTTGATGGTTGGTAGCCCTACCTCTAAAGGTATGACTGCTTCCACCCCATATGCCAGAGAGAATGGGGTTTGGCCGGTGGACCTCCTTAGGATTGTTCTATAGGACCATAGAACGTTGGGTAGCTCCTCCGTCCACTTCCCTTTAGCCCTTTCCAGCTGCTTTTTAATTTCGTTAAGCATAGTTTTGTTTGAAATCTCAGTCTGCCCATTGCATTGAGGATAGGCTGGAGTTGAGTAAAAGTTCCTGATCCCAAGCCCTTCACAAAATGATCTGAACATATTACCATCGAACTGGGTGCCGTTATCCGAAACAATGGCGCGAGGTACCCAGAACCTTGTCACTATGCTTTTCCATGCAAACCTTTTAGCGTCAACCTCTCTATTAGTTGACAAAGGCTCCGCCTCTACCCATTTAGTGAAGTAGTCTATCGCCACGATGAGGAACCTTTAGTTGCCCGAAGCTCGGGGCAAAGGTCCAACTATGTTCAGCCCCCACTGAGTGAAAGGCCACGAACTGGTAATGGTTGTTAGATCTTCAGCTGGCTGGTGGATGATGGGAGAGTACCTCTGACACTTGTCACACTTTAGGACGTACTGGGCTGCATCTTTCTGCATATAGGGCCACCAGTATCCTTGTGAGATAGCTCGGTGCACTACCGATTTTCTGCCAACGTGGCTTCCACATATTCCTTCATATATTTCAAATAGGACGCCTTGAACTTTGTCTAGATGAACGCAGTGCAAGTATGGACCCGTGAAGGAGTGTCTATAAAGCTCCTTATTTGGTGAAAACCAATATCTGAGAGCTGCATGTTTGATTCGTCGAGCTTCATTCTTGTCTTCTGGTAGTTTGTCTTTGTTGAGGTAGGAGATAATTGGGTCCATCCAGGATGGTACCAACTGTTCTACAGCCAGGGCCTGCTCTTCCTCCTGAAAGATACTGGGCCTGGCCAGGGTTTCCACGTTGATTGTCCTTTTTGACCCTGACTTTAGGGCCGTTACTAATGTCGCCGAAGCATCCGCATGTGAGTTATTGTCCCAGCTGATCTGTCGAAATTTGTAACTGTTGAATTGGCCGAGCAGTTCCTTAGCTTTGGCCAGGTACTGCGTCATTCTATCATTCTATGCTGCGTATTCTCCTGTAATCTGGTTGACAACAAGCAGGGAGTCCGAATAAATGACAATCTCAGGAATTCTGAGTTCAATGGCTCGGCTTATTCCGGCGAGCAAGGCCTCATATTCAGATTCGTTGTTGGAGGCAGTGAACTCGAGTTTTATAACTTGTTCAATGGTCAGGCCATCTGGTGTAATGAGCACTATGCCCGATCCTGCCCCCCGATTATTGGAAGCTCCATCGACGTAGAGTTGCCAATGATCACTTTTTTCTCAAAGATCCAGAGGGAGGTCTTGGTGTGGTTGGGCAGGGACCTCTTTGGTCTCTGGTGGCAATTCAGCGAAGAACTCTGTAATGAAATCAGTAAGGACCTGCCCTTTCACGGCCGATCTGGGTTGGAACTTGATATCGAACTTTCACAGTCTCTAGTGGCCCATTTTGCTAACCTTCCAGAAAAGTCGGCCCTTTTGAGGAGAGGTTTGAGCTGGTGGTCCGTGAGGACGTTGATAGTGTGAGCCCAGAAATAATGTACTAACTTACGGGATGCCACCACCAATGCGAGCGCTAATTTTTCGAGGGGTAAATACTTGTTTTTTGCTCTGAGGAGTGTTTTGCTGACATAGTGGACATGCAACTACTGCCGATCTTGTTGCCTGAGTAGGACGGCGCTGATTACATGTTCTGACACCGCAAGGTAGAGGAAGAGTTTCTCATGCTGGAGTGGGGTGGAAAGCAAGGGTGGTTGGGTTAAGTATTTCTTTAGATCGTTGAGGGTTAAGTCATATTCTAGAGTCCATTTGAATTGTTCTCGTTTCTTGAGAAGCTGGAAGAATGGTCGGCATCTGTCTAATGATCAGCTAATGAACCTATTGAGCGCATCGGCCATACCAGTCAGCTTTTGTACCTCTTTGGCATTTTTCGTGGCTTGAACGCTTTGGATCGCACTGATCTGTCTCGGATCCACCTCAATGCCCCGATGTGTAACCAAGAACCCTAGAAATTTGCCCAAGCCGACTTCGAAGACGCATTTTGAAGCATGTAGCCTCATTTTGTACTCCTTTAGGGTGCGAAGTACCTTTTCTAGATCTACCTGATGAGAGTCGCTGAGTTTGCTTTTTACCACCATGTCGTCGATGTAGACCTCGACGTTACTGCCGATTTGCTTTTTGAACATTTTTGTGACCAACCGCTGGTACGTGGCCACGGCGTTCTTTAGACCAAAGGGCATAACCTTATAGCAGTAGATACCCCTTGGAGTGATGAAAGTTTTTTTCTCTTGGTCGTCAGGGTGGAGGGGAATCTAGTGGTACCCTCAGTAAGCATCCAAGAAACTTATCCTCCCAAAGCCAGCTGTTGCATCCACGAGCTGTCGATCTTGGGGAGGGGAAATAGGTCCTTAGGGCCTGCTTTATTGAGATCAGTGAAGTCCACACAGACTCTCCACTTGTCATCCTTCTTTTTCACTACCACTGTGTTTGACAGCCAGCTTGGGTAGTTGATCTCTCGAATCGCCCCGGCTTCTAAAAGCTTTTCCGTTTCTTTTACAACAGTGTCTACATGCTGGGTTGCTGCCCTTCTCCCATTTTGGACCACAGGTCAGCTCTTTGGGTCAACGTTAAGCCGATGATAGGCAACATCGGCGTCGATCCCAGGCATGTCATAAAGTGTCCAGGCGAACACTTCCAGAAAACTTGTCAATAACTCGATCAAGGATTGTTCCTCCTGCTTGGACAAAGAGGTGCCGATGACAAAGTACTTATCTCCCTGCCGATCAATGTATATCTTCTTTAGGTCCTCCACGGCTTTGTTCTCAGGTGTCTGTCCCACATCGTTGATGATTGGGGTGTCTTCGTGCAACTTCATCATTTGCACATTCTTAGCTTTTGTCTTGGTTGTGCACGCTGTTAGGAAGCACTGTTTGGCAGCTACTTGGTCTCCTCTTATCTCCCCAACTCCACCAGGGGTTGGAAATCAGATCAATTGATGGTCGGACAAAGGAATGGCCTTCATGAGGTGTAACCAAGTTCGCCCCATAATGGCATTGTAGGGAAAGGGCATGTTAACTACCAGGAGTTCTGTTTGCAATGTGATTCCTCCGGCAGTTAATGGAATCGTTACCTTCCCCATGGGCCAAACTGGATCTAAATTGAATCTGAACAAGGGGCTGAATGATGGCTGGAGGTCAGACTCCTTGAGTCTCAACTTCTTGAACAAGCTGTAGTACATGACTTCGGATGAACTTCCTTGGTCAACGAGCAACCTTTTCACGTCACAATCTGCCATTCTTAGTGTTACGACCAAAGCATCATTATGTGGAGTCTATACTCCCACGAGATCTTCATCAGTGAAGGTAATGGACGTATGGATTTCGCCGACCTTGACTTTCTTGCTCAGTGGTTGTATCTGTATTACTTCCCTTAAGTGTGCAGCCTTCTGTATCTCGGCTCGGTATCTATGTGGGTCGACGGTTCCTGACTCAGCCAAACCGTATTGTACATTGATTACTCGGACCGGCCTCACATCTATCTCCTTCTGGGCTGTGTCTTCCAACCGGGGTTGCTCGGCTTCTTTCTTCGTCTTTTCCTGGTCAATGAATTGATCGAGATGGCCAGCCTTGGCTAAATCTTCCAAATGGGTTTTCAGATGCCGACATTGCTCCGTCTTGTGCCCCTTCTCGTGGTGGTAGGAATAGAATCTCTTCTGATCTCGAGCTGCCGGGTCTCCTCCTAGCTTCGATGGCCACTTGAAAAATGGCTTGTCGCAGATTTGGGGTAAGATTTTATAGATGGGGTCCTTAAAGACTGTATAGACCCCCTCGTTCACCTTTTTTCCCCAGTTGGTATCTTTAGATCGAGGTTTTTTGGCATCCTTCTTGTTTGTTTTGTCGGCAACATTGCCGATATTTGCCGAACTTGGCTAGGGCATATTTTCATCCAATCGCACATAGCGCTCAATTCTCAACATCAATTCCTGTATAGTGAGGGTCGGCTTCTTCATTAAGGACTGCCGCAACCAATGCTCTCTAGGTAGGCCGATTTTGAATTGAGTCACAGCTAGTTGTTCGCTGCATTCATCAATTTCATTGTAAGCCTCCCAGTAGCGTCGCGCGTATGCTCACAATCCTTCCCCTTCTTCCTTTCGTAGGGTCAGTAGGAAATCAACCTCCTTTGGCTGCAAGCTGTTTACTATGAAACGAGTGGTGAACAGCTCGGCAAGTTGCCTCCAGCTTGACACGGATTGAGATGGCAACTTGTCGAACCATCGCAAGGCCACACTTCCTAGACTTAAGGGAAAGATTCGGCACATCAACATTTGGTCACCACACCATACTACCATCAGCTGTTTGTAATTCCGAACATGGTTGATCGGGTCGGTCTTCCCATCATACGGAGTGAACTTTGGTGGGGTGAATTTTCGAGAAATCGGGTAGGACTCAATCTCCTCGGTGAATGGCGAGGATGTGATTTGGTCTAGGGCCTTTTTCACTAGGTCATGGGCTGTGCGCTCCTTAGTTTGTTGCTTCCTATCCTCCTGTTTCTCGTTGTACCATTTATCCCAGTCTTTTTTCTGTTGAACGCCCTCCACATGCTCGTCATTTGGCGGGGTTTTACTCATGTCCTTCTGCCGATCCGCTCGCCTGTTGTCACAACGCCTGGTACTAGAGGTGTAGTTCCCTCTTAACCGTGGTGCTGGATCATTCCTGTCGCCAGTACTCTGTTCTTGGTTAGGGGACCCCTTTCTCTCTCACGCCCATTTCTTCTAGAGAATGCCTCCCTCATGACCCAAACTTGGGAGGTGAGGTAGGCAATCTCTTCACCGCGCCACCGAATTTTCCTCTACGCCGCACGGAGTGTGTCCTCACTTGGGACTCGCCCACTGGAGGGCGACGGGGCTAGATTTCAATGGTGGTTTCTGCGGAAGTTTTTGTCCCTGACATAATCTGTATTCCTTTGTATTTCTTCCAGTGTTTCCTGGTGGCTTTCAGCAGGTGTCCGAATTTCTGACCTTAGTATTCTTCCTTGTTGCCGATCTACTGGTGTAGATTGGCAGTGCGCCGAGTTAGTCTGATCTTTGTTGGAGGAGACTTTGCTACCTCTCCCATCATGGTTCTCTCTTCTTTCTCTTCGGTCGTTCAAGCTCATGGTTTTTCTAAGCCTTCCCATAGACGACGCCAATTGTTGGTGAAATTTTTCGAGAAGGCTGGGCCGAACTCTCAAGCCCATGTGGATGAGCCCAAACTATCTGCAAGAAAGGAAGGTTAGAATGGGTCGACTTTTGGTGGGCCGATCACACTCCGACGATTAAGTTAGCAAGCTTAATCAATATTTGAAATGAATAAAAGCTATGTATACTTGGAATTTGTTGTCCATACCTGGCTCTCGATGTCTTGGGTATTTATAGCGTGATCGATAGAGTGTGTTTGACCTTGGTTTACCAGCAGGCCCTCATGGCCTGTTGGGTAGGCATCATCATTGATGCCGTCTGACCATTTGCAAGGTCTGGCTCACCGTCGTTGGGGATTCCGGCTGATCGGACGTGCACGTTGACGTCGCGTGGGAAGCCACTCGCGCATTTAATGCGAGTCAACCCTACATTTAATGCGAGTCAACCCTACATTTAATGCTCGAAGACCGCTAGCATTTGGGCTCGCCTTTCGCGATTTGGGCCATGGCGAAAAGGAGGTCGGCGGCTTGAGTCGGACCATCCCTTAACTCTGATTTGGGTTGCCAAGCAGCCAACTTTAATTCATGTAAATTGGGCCTCACTCGTTGTGTTGGGTCGTAGATTGTTCCCCCATAAAAATCATTAAAATAACTGATCCACCTATTTAAAGTGCTGTTAGCTAGCACAACTGATCCACTTACGCACCAAGCCTCAGCGTTTTGCATGGTTTAAGTCATGGATCCGGAGTTGTAAATCGATCTAGGTGCCTTATACTTATTCCCCATTTAATTCTTCAGCTGTGTAACATCACTTACATGGTAGTATATTTCTCTTATTTTTTTTCCTATTATTTATTAACTTACAAAATATGAAATGCAAAAACAAAATAATAAATAAGTACAAAACTACTTAAAAGGAGTTACTCATAAATATTATTACTATTCACGTATAATATACATATTATGCATCACTTTATTACATTTGTTTGTCAGCAATATCTTACAAAAAAACATGTATGAGAAAACTAGTTATTGAAATGTATAAAAATATCCTATAAATATTAAAATTTTCTATACCAAATTTTTATCAAATATTTGTATAAGACTTGTATAATTATATCTTCGTATTTTTTATGCAAAATTTTTTATCATAATTTTTAAGAAAAATCTTATTATACTCTTACGTATTACATATTGTTATTTACCTATACTTACATGCAAAAGTTCTAAAATGTGTTTCAAATTGGAGCTACGTACTTGAAGGATTGCACACATACAGAGAGTAATTTTAAAATATTTGATCTAGATGAAATATAATTGTGGAATAATTAGTATACCATGAGATTTGCACACAGAGAGAGAGAGAGAGAGAGAGAGAGAGAGAGAGAGAGATTAACTTGAAAGTATCAGATGTGGAAGAAATATAAATGTGGAATAATTATTATATGGTATATTAAGCTCATGCATTGTTTATTGTGTTGAGCTATGCGGCAAAACAAAAAAAAGAAGGTAATTTTATCAAATTTTGAAGCAATGCAAAAATATTAATTATTTTTTTCATTCTTTATGACATTGCATACATATCAAATAATTATTCTCCAAATTTAAAACATATTTTCTAGTGTCTAATCACAATTTGTGGACACCAAAAAAAAGTATTATCTCGTCATTTTATGAATTATGTGTCTATTACAATCTTCACTTTTATTTTATCAAAGGATGAAAAGAATAGGAAAAAAAAAGAAGGCCAGAAGTAGGTAGTTTTATTTTGTTTAGTTGGATTTTTAGTGACATGTCATGATGTCAGTTGAAATCGCTAGAGACAAAGCAACTCGGTGAGCTTTCTGCTACATGTACATTCATAAATGTGGTTTTGATCTACTTTTTTAAAAAGTCATTTTTGTCATTTTAATAGGGGGTGTTAAAAGTATTTATTACTTAATTTTAAAGAATATTTCAAATGTTTGCGACTTGATGTAAAGTTGGCTCTCATTATGTTGCAATAATATTTTTTAACTTTTTTAAAATGTGTTGTTGTAGCGCATGTTAGTACAATCCTTTATAATTTTTTAAATTGTATAGAGTATTTATTAGCCTTTTTAGTTAAGTGTAACTTGAGCTTTTAGAAAATTAATAAATTTTAAAATATATTCGAGTTTAACTAATTTATATGATGAGTTAATGGCTTCGAACCCCTAAACACAAATCAAGTTTGCTGTTAATCTTATCACTGTTATACAACTGTTTCACTTGTCCCCTACTAGGCTGCTGCTTCTTGCCCCATAAAAAGATTGAAAGCCTGTTTGGAACTCAAAGAATGAAAGGGAAATGGAGTTTTCTTTACTTCCTTGTTTGGTTTTTAATTTAAGAAAAGATAAAATTAATTTTCTTTTTTTTTTTTAATTTCATTTTTCTTCCTCCTTCTTTTAAATTTCAAACAACAAAAATTAAATTTTCTTCTATTTTTCTTAGGTAATGCTATATAAACCAAAAAAATTATACAAAATTTCTATGCAAAATGCTGTGTCTTAATAAGAGCATTTTATTTTAAAATAATCAATCATCATAATGACTTTTAATTATAAAATTGTCACTGTCATATTTTATTATATATAAATTTTATATGAATTTTTTTATAAGAATAATATTTTTTATTTTTCTTTAATTTTCTTCGGAGATTCCCTTCAAAAGGTCCAAATTGGCTTTTAACGCTATAGCCTCCTAAAACGAGCGGAGTGTCGAACCCATGAGGGCCAATACACCTTTTTGTTTTCTGGGACATGCCTCAATGGGTTATACTTATGTCGAAGGTTTGCGTTTCATTTTGAGATCGGTTACAGCTTCGTCAAATGCGCTTCACAGTCATTAGTGTCGGTTCACTAAAAACCCTAGAAAAGGACAACAAGAGTTTTGCTTCAAGTCAGTAAAGGCTCTCTGGTTCTCTCTCTTCAGCCGTAGAAAAAATGTTCAAGAAGTGAGTTCTCTGTTTCTGCATTTTTCTGTCATTGCCAGTGTTTTATTCTTAATTTGTTTTGCCTAAGCATCATTTAATTGTTCTTTTGCTTTATTATGTTTTTCGAGGATTAATTTCTCAATTTGTGACCCATTTGATGCTTGTGATGTTTGTTTGTTTATCTCTAATGCTCCGATTGCGATCCATTTAACTGTGCGTTAATTAAGTATTTGGTCTAGTTTTGTTGAATTTTCCGATCCTCGTAAACGACAGAAATTTTTTAATATTTTCTCTTTTCATTTTATTTTCCTTCATTTTTTCTCGAAGAAATAGAACTGGGGAAAGAAATCTAATTGGGTGTGTTTCAATTGGAAAATTGGGAATTTTTTTTTGTATTAGATTATATGTTTAGAGCAAGTTCTGAACCCAGAAAGGAAAGTTTGACACAACCAAGAACTTACAACAGTCACTTGCATGGTTGCACCATAAGAACTAAGGTACCAAACTAATAACAAAGAGAGAATAGGGTGGGTTCTAGGGAGTTATTTTGGTGCCACAGTGATATACTCATGAAGAAAGAACCTTTTGGCTAGTGGACCATGCAAGTATGCAACCAATCATTCTCATGCACTAAACCCAGGAAATTTATACAGAATTATTGTAAAAATGATGTGGTTGAGTGAGAGGCTTTGGCTTCAAAACAAAACACCAATCCTGATGGCTCTTATTACAAAAATTCCATTGCCACATCATTATGATATGTTCTAAACAAATTTTTGGTACCAATATCATTTTCCTTTGGTTTATCAAATTCTTTCTGCTTTCCGATTCAACTGACTTATTGATTGTAGATTTGTTAGCAATTCCATCCCATGTTGTAAATTGTAATGGTGTTGATCTTTAATACCATTTTACCCTGTGACCGATCTCGACCCGGTTGCTGATTCTTACTTAATCTTCATTGCCTCTATGTTTTCCTTTTTCTTGCCAAACTTTGTATTGGCTTTAACAACTTTCATGTTGGTTTTCTTATCTAGAGCCACGGGCCCCCAAAAACTTCCAAAATTCACTGTACCTCTTATACATTTTTGGGTAACTATGATAAAATATAGTGTATTAGCCCCCGCAAAATTCAAAATTAACCCCCCCCCCCCCCCCCCCCCCCCCCCCCCCCCCCCCCCCCCCCCCCCCCCCCCCCCCCCCCCCCCCTACCCTAAACAAAACACAAATCCTGGGTCCAAGACTGTCAAGACCATCATAGTTTGCACCAAGACAGGCATCACATGTTCTTTACATCACTAGATCGACCGTAGTCCACTCAGTCATCTTGCATCTTTGAGTATGGGAGCATTGACAGCCTCATTCATCATAATCCTAATTCTGCCAAATGCAGTGGCCTCAGTTTTGTGTGTTTCTTGGTAGTTGTTCATAGGCCTGCAAGCTCTTGATTGTTATTAATTTCAGGAGAACTTCCATTTTCCAATTGCTTCCTCATCATTGATTTTCTTTTACTGCATTCGGACCAGAACTATCTTTTCTTTTTTGCTTTTTTTTTTTTTTTAATCTTTTTTCCTTATTTCTGTCACTTCTTTGAAAGGCCTTTACTGGCTTCCTCATTTTGCAATCTGCTTAAAAACTGGATCTTTGATTGAGCAAATTTTCAGGCTCAAAAAGTTATGGATGTTTGTCCATCCATTTACCTGAACTCTTTGTATGTTCGACATCTTGTCTCTACTGTTGAACAATCAATGGAAAGGCCTTTACTGGATTCTTCATTTTGAAGTCTATTTGACAATTGATTCTTTGTTTGAACAATTTTTCAAGGTCCAGAAGCTGTGGATACTTGTCCATGAATTTACCTGAAGTCATATATATATATATATATATAATAATAATGTCTTTACCTTCAAACAGTCATTTTTCTCAACTTTGTGTTGCTGACTTTGGTATAGATTGTATTTCCTAACTTGTACGTTGCATCCTCATGAAAGGCAAGGAATTCAACTTGTTTTCTTGCTTGTTTGTCTGCAAGGGCCGTGAACATTTGTTGTAGTTGATCTTCTTTGTTCAATAGCATAGTGGTAAAATTGAGCCCTTCTTGTTCTAGTTTTTATTCCACAGAGTCTTCAAATTAGCTGACATGTAGTTCTTGAAGGGGTGGCCAGAGAAGTCGACCTTGTTGATGGTCTCAATGAATATGTGTGTACTGAAGCTAGAAAAGCCATAACCTAGAGGTAAGAAAGTGGGGAAGAGGAGGGAAGGAGGCAAGCTAGCAATTCCCTAACATGGTCTCGGTGGTTTTGGTTGGCAAGGAGAGTGGCGATGGTGATTATGAGTTGGGGCGATTGGAGAGGTGAGATAGAGAAAGGAGAAGAGGATTGGTGCTGTCCAATTAGGGAACATGACGACCACTTTTACTAGACGCATTGCCGCCAATCACCTCTACAAGCCCATTGGTGCCAAACCACCACCATCACCATACCCATCTGTCTCGTGTTGCTCATTTGGGGGAGATTGTTCGATTGTGGTGTTGATTTGGGGCGGAGGGGGGTGGTGGTGTAGATGGGTATGATGGACAGATGGACGTGGTGGTGGTTACAATGTCAAAAGGAGTCTTTACATCAGAAAAGAAATGAAATATGATCTTTATGTCAGATATATTGCTTGTGGATCAAAATCTAATAGAAGGGCCTGCATGCATCAAGTGGGGGAAACGCAGATTTTGTGGCATTGCATGTTCTATTGCTTTGCAATTTTGATAGTGCTGCTTGTAACTTATGAGGTTCTAATATTAGATCAAAATGTCTGAGCCAGATTAGTTTATGTTTTGTGAAACATGTAATTGGAGCTATTATTCACAGCTCCCAAATTAGATTAGACCAAGACACCAACTGGGTCGGTGCTTTTCTTGAAATATGTGTATTGTTAATTGGGTTCACTTTGCTCGATGCAAGCTAGAGATGGATAGTTATAAATTTTAACAGTAAAAACATTGTTGAAACTAATTGCTGTAAGTTGACAAAGCTCTGTTTGTTTGAGTCTCAAGTTACTGAGTAAATGATCTAGGCTAAAAAAAGCCTAGGCTTTATGGAGTGACCAAGCTATGTTTTTTGCCTTTTCTTGTCTCATGTTACTTAAACATGACCCATGATGGATTTTTATTAAATTATGTGAGTATATATTACCTAGGAAAGGTGATGGCATTCAAGGACCATTAAGTGGTAGTTAAAGCTTTTTGCCATAATGGTGAAATTAGTGGAGGGAGTGGGAAAGATGCTGCTACAGAGAGTAAGGAAGAGGGATGGGGCTGGAGATAGTGTTTGGCTTTTTATGCAATGTGGAAGCTTAAAATCAGTAATGGAATGGCATTGATTAAACAGTATTACTTTTGATTATTTTTCACATGGCACGTGATCTGTGGACAAGCTCAAGTCTATAAGGTTAGTGGTGTAAAACTCACTATAATGTTTAAGTTCTCTCCATTTTTTTTTTAATTGTAAATAAGGGCATAATGATTATTTGAGTTGGTCAACCTAGCCAACAAATGGAAAACATGATTTGGCAGTAATGGCAGCGGATCTAGATGCTGATATCCAAAACCTGAGGGGCTGTTGGCACCTATTTTTGAAAGGTAGTGGGTCTAGGTGCTAATATGCAAAATCTCATGAGGTCTAGGTGAAATTAACCCTTTAGAAAATGAGAACTAAAAAGTCTTTTAACGGTGCCTATACTTACCAACTGATCCGAGCTCTGTGCTAGGTAACCTGCTGATATAATGTATGTGGGAGCATATTCTCACAAAATAGAACCCTCACATAGAGCATTAAAATCATATATCAACTTCTGAACTTTTATACTAATATCGATTCTATGACAAATTGGATAAAAACTGACATGTTTACTTTTTATTTGTCTTTAGCATGGGAACTATGAAAATTAGTCAAAGTAATTTTTCAAAGATTTTTTCATGTTTTATTCCTCTTCTTAAAGTGATAAGAAGTGATGCTGAGGGGTGTGAACATGTAAGGAGCTTTCTTTGTGCTATCCTTCAACGTTTGCTCAATGTGTAATTGATCAGCAAGAAGAGAAAATTGTTTCTATGTTGTTTTGTGAACTTGTAGTGTTTTGTTATTCTTCTCCATCCACTATGTTTATGGTTAATATATTCATGTTGCAGTGTATAACACAAATCTCCATTAATGTATATATACTAAGAAAAATAGACACTTCCGAGAAGTAGTCGTCTTTGTGTTGGACACCAACACCCCTTGGATACGGCCCCGCATGTATCAGAAACCCTTCAAAATGTTTCCCATTGTTTTTCTAATCCTTTTATACCTGAAAATACTTCGGACATTTGAGAGATACATTTGTCCCTCACTAACGCACATATGAAACATATTGCAAAATTGAAGAAAATAACTTGGGAGCCAATGATTACAATCAACATGATGTGGAGTCATACCTATTTTTCTAATCCTTCCTCATTTATAATATTTAATTTTAGGAACCTTAAAGCTTAAAACTTTCAATCTGTGTGCAAATAGTACTTTAAAAATAGATATCAGGATTTTTTGTTCTCACTTCTTTTTCAACATATAGAATGTGGATAATGATTTCGTACTATTCTAGTATAATAAAGCATCAATATATTTGTAATGTAAAAAATTAAGTTATTATTAATGTAAAAAATTAAGTTATTATTTTCATGTATTGAATATAAACTACACATTTATTTGTTGTCTTGTTCCTGCAGTGTTGTTTTATGATTTTATGAGAATTTCTATATTGGTGTATCCATATCGTGTCATATCCATGTCCCGTATTCATATCATGTCTTTGAACATAAGTATTATATTTTTTTTTTACGAGTTGCATGTTGAGAAGTATTTTGCTCATGGTGGGGGCAATTGATGGGATTCTGGCCTGGGAGAAGCATGCTGTGGACATGTGGAGGGCCTTATCATTTGCAGTTTCCCTTGTGTTTGCTTGATTTGAAGCAAATGGAAGGGTGGCGGCGGAACACTTATTGTCACAGAAGGCATACAAAATCATTTTGCTCCTACGACATGCTTTTTCAAGTGGTATCATGTATAATGAGGAGACAAAATTAGTAAATGGACTTTCTACTATGTCACGTAACCATTCTGCTGCAACTGAGGGCTTACATATGTGAATGAAGCAGACGAGAATTATAGAATGAGATTCTGCCGTTAGAGAGTTGCCAATCCTATGGCTAGGCTTTAGCGGGGATTTGCATGTAGCATTTCTTTTCGTTCTTTTGCTAGCATGATTTTTTATCCTTTTTTATCCTTTTTGTTTTTTATACATCCTGTCAAGTGCCACAATGAACTTCCTTGCACAGTGAGAATGCAATTCGGAGTGTAGGTTTTGCAGTGGACTGAAGCTGGCCTCTTTCATTTGGCTGTTGATCCTTGGCCAATTTTTGGCACTTTGTAGGTGTTAAATAACAGAGTTATTGAGCTTCTTTGCCGCAAGAAGGTCAATTTTGGGAGGGCCCACGTTTGTAGAGAATCTATTGTTTCATCTATCTTTTGTTTTAAGCTATATGTTATGGTGAGGAATCTTTAAGGATAATGTTTAGCTTTGGTCTTGTCACTCTTTGCATATGATGATTTTCTACATTGAGGATGTTGGCGTGGGCTAGGTTTATGTCAGCAACTCAACCTAATGATCTGTTTTTTCTTCCAGCCTTCTATCCTCATAATGCACATCCCTCAGCTTTTGTATCATATTACATTTTATTTGTATGCAGAAACTTTGCCATGATGTTTAAAATTAATTATTAGATATTTTATAGGTTCTCCTCTGAAGAGGTATCTGCACAAAATCAAGTCAAAGCATCTGTGCAACGCAAAATCAAACAAAGTATTGCGGAAGAGGTTTTTAATTTCTAGTGGCTCTTCTCTTTCCTTTACTTCTTTTGTGACTGAAAAATGTGTGTTTATTTCTAGAATTTGTCTACAAGTTTGATATAAATTTTTCTTTTTGCTGCAGTACCCTGGACTTGAACCGGTTCTAGATGACTTGCTTCCAAAGAAATCCCCTCTCATTGTTGTTAAATGGTCCTCTTTTATTTTAACACTACCATCTTTGCTTTTATTTCATATGTGCATCTGATTTTTTTCTGAATAGCTACATTATCAGTATGTCAGAGCTTTTCTGTGACAAACTCTTCTTTCTCTCACTTTTCAGTCAAAACCATCTGAATCTGGTTGTGGTCAACAACGTGCCTTTGTTTTTTAACATACGTGATGGACCTTATATGCCTACGCTACGACTTCTTCATCAATGTAAAGTATTTCTTTGCTTGAGTGATATATATTATCTGGCTTTCCACCATCATTCTGAAGCATGTGTGGCTCTGCTCGAGTGTATAAAATTGATTGTTATCATTTTGTTTTTCTTTTGAAATGATGCATTCTTGTAAGGTTCTAACTTGACCTCATATGGTCAATGAAAGCAAAACAAATTTGCTTAGGAGAAACCAATGTTCCATGGACACTTAACATTCCTTTGGAGACATCTACATATGTGTTGGAGATCCATTGTTGAAGACTTATGCAACGAGCTTGTTCAACAAGTGAAAAAAGAAAGCATTTGTCATTCACTTAGTTTAACAAGCTACCTTCTCATTGTGTTTTGTTTGTTTTGTGGATATTTCAAAGTGTGTGTATGTTCCCATATCTAAAGGCCATTTTGCAGGAACTTAATTTTTGCTGTGACTTGGTAAACGAAAACCAGTCACAGTGATGATTTGGCCATGTTTCCATGCTCTAAGATCTAGAGATTAACTGAATCTGAAAAGATACACTAGCACGTGAACATAGGAGGAACTCTCCACTTGGCCCCATTCTTGTAGATTTTTTCTTGGGTAAATTACACTCACCTCCCTGGAGGTATCTAACAATGACAGATAGTACCCCTCAGATTTCAAAAATGACGACAACATCCATTCTGATTTAATTGTTAGTTGCAGTTTTCCCTTTCTGTTAACAGACCGTTGGTGACATTGACGAAAAAGTATGACATCAGCATATTTTACTTTTTCATTGCCAATTTTACCCTTACATTAAGTGTGATATCATAACCTCCCTCATATAAGGAAATGACCAAAATGGTCTTAGTAGTTGAGCATTCAGAAAAAGCTATTTTCTAAATTGAATACCATTGGAGACATGGGTCAGCTATCCAAAAATTCCCCCAAAAATTCATAAAAATTGCAGCACCAATCTAATATTTCCCCCCAAAATTCATGCTCTGTTCAAGAATAGAGAAAGAGGGAGAGAGAAGGTTTAGATAGAGTTTGGGGGCCGAATGTGCTGGTACTTTCTCGCAGCGTTGATCTGCCGAACCACTGAGAATGCTTTTGGCTGGAGAAGATGCTTTGTGGGAATGCTCATCTATGACCAAAGCTCAGATTGATTGCTTAATCTTTTTGGCAATGACGACGATCACCAACGAGACAACATCATCCTCCCACCATCCGCCATCACCAGTGTCCCCCACCCTCTCACCCTCACCACCAGTCACCGCCATACCACCACCACCTCTATTTAAAAAACACCTATCACCGCCACTCACAGTCGTTACCATCGGATTTTCTCTCAGTTGAACCCACCCCAGTACTCTTCCGTGTACGGCAAATGCCTACCATTCCTACAATATGTATATAAAACCCAATTCTATTTCTCTTCATCACTCTGCGATTACCAATGGCCAGCAAATCCACAACAGCTGTGACTTGCCTCCATCATTGCTAACAATTCGAAGAAGGCGACTTTTTCCCACTGTCTAGAGAAGTAACTGATATATATAGACATACACTCCAAAATCAACCTCCATATAAACACACAAACATATATGTATGTATATATATCTACACTAAATATATTCTCGTATGCTTCTTCGTATATGGTCATATATTCCCAAATATATACATCTAAATATGTGCTTACTGTGTGTTTGTGTGGAACATGGGGAATTTTTATTACACAAATGGGTTTAAATGGGTTTGCAGAGTGTAATTCATTTTGTTTACATGATGATTATTGGTTTGAAGTAGGTTTTTAGGTGAATCAATAGTAAGGGGTGACTGTGCAAATGAGCAAGAGGGAGGGGAGATGCAGAGGGAGAGAGGGAAAAAAATGCACAATACATACACATCTGTACACAACAGCCAATAAATTTGATAGTTGGGGGTCGATTGGGTGGTGATTGTGCAGGTAACAGCCTGTTTGGAACTTGGGGGAGGGAAGGGAAGGGAAAATAGTTAAAATGTTCTCTTTCCCTATTTGAGGGAAAGAGAGTGGAAAAGGTGGGAAGGTGAGGGAAAAGTGAGAGGGGAAAAAAACCAATTATTCTCTCTCTCTCTCTCTCTCATTTTCTTTACAAAACCAAACAGGGAAGGGAATATAATTTTCCTTTTTTTTTTTTCTCTTTCCTTTCCTTTCCCTTTCCCAAGTTCCAAACAGCCTCTAAATGTGTTATATATTTATATCAAATATTTGTAGAAGGAGAAGAGTTTTTAGTGAGAGGGTAATTTTGGCTTTTCATTTTATTTTATTTCACCACATAAATTGTATTCAGTTAGCTAAGAGGTAAAATGGTAGAAAATTACATTAGTGTCATTTCAGAAACCTGGAGGGTACTTGCTGCCATTGTCACATACCTCAGGGTAGGTGAGTGTGATTTGCCCTTTTTTCTTTTATTTTACAGGTGTATGAACTCATAAATTCTCTTTGAAATATTTTGTAAAATATTTTTCTCAGGGTGACCATTCAGAATGTGTGGTTATAAAAGGTTGATTTATAATCTTGAGAATATCCAACCTCTATGCACTATGCAGCAGGTTCGATCTTATTAGATTTTTCCTCTAGCGTAACTTGTGTACCCACAGATGGAGCCTACTTCAGCACAAGTGCCCAAACAAATATGCTATTGGTAGGATAGGATATATGGGATGATTTCATATCTATTTGACTTTGGATGTATCACACACTGCAATTATGGACGGAATGAAAATGGTGATATTTGGTGAGATATGGGGTTCAACTCTTAACTCTTCCCGAACTTTTCTGTTATAAGAATGAAATAGCATGATTTATTCAAGGGAATTCATGTTTGTGTCAGTCTTTCCTGTGCCTGAATTTTATCAGATTCATAATGTTGACTGATAAAGGTCAAACATTATAGACACATCACACATGGTTGTTTTTGTTGAATGTAAATCAATATCATGTTTGCAAAGAAACTTGTTTGGTTTAGGGAATTGGATTTGGTTTTTAGATTTCCAATCCAAGAATTTGAAGTGTCACAAATGAACCATAGTTTTGTCAAGGTATCGTTTTAGCTATCCCAAAGTTTTCTTGGAATTGGAATAAATTCAAAGTTTCATGGGCAGGGCCACAGACAAAGCAATGGGTCAACAACCTTAAAAAAATTAATAATCTTTTCTGTCAACCTTTGTTAAGGCTTATTTGATCAAATTTTGCATCCATTATGTAAACATTAATCCTAGCAATCCAATGAAGAATTATTAGAAAGGGGTGTGCTAGAGGTGATCAGAGGTGATCTTGACTAGAGATTATCTCAAAGGGGTGTGTTGGAGATAAGGGAGCAAAGGCTCAGGAAAGGCGCACTCAACTGAAGAATTACTCGGTCAAGCCAGGGATGTCGAGCATGCTCGGCCGAGCCAAGGGGGTGCCTTGAATGTGGTCACTGGCAAGCAGGTGAGGCATCCAGTTCTGACTCAGAGATAACTTGCACGTATTTCTTAGAAGGGTGATGCATTGAGGCTTTTAATAAGAGTTCAAGTGGGGGGATGAGCTGAGCATGTTTGTAAACAGATGGTGCCTCTAGCTTTTGTTTCACAATGGTGCGTGTGGATACTACATGCTACGTTCACTGTCATGAATTGGGCCAAGAATGAAAGGCTTAGTAGTGTTGGTACCATGGAAACATGGCATTCTGAGAGCTTGGTGGCCTGGACCTACGTTACTTAGAACTCGGATCGTTTAGGTACATGGAACGGGAACGAAAACGTGGTACGCCATATGTGCTAAAATATAATACGCTGGGGATAGACTCGTATAAATTATCCTATTAGAATTAAGATACTTCTAGAATAATTTTTTTTTTAACTATTAGACATTTAAGAAAATATATTCTATGTTTTTTAAAATTAATTGTCCAAAAATACATTCTAGGAGTATTATAACATTTTTTTTTTTTTTGCATATTGTCATGCTAAAATTCTATTCTCCCTATATTCTGGTTCATTATTTGTTTTTTTTCTCGTTAGGTGAATTTTAAAGAAATAAATAGGAAAAAGGTTTGAGATGGCATTAGATTTCTAAATTCACCGTTTTGGAACGCTAGTGTACCATGTTTCGGAATGACGTTCTAAATATGTAAATCGCCAGGGTAGTAGAGTATTATGGTAACACAGGCTTGGACAAACTTTGCCATTAACGCTTAACTTGAACCAACCAAGAATCAATATATGATAGGTGTGAACCCTACTTATATAGGCCTTGGCCAACAGGTAAAAGATATTTATGGGATGTGTGACTCCATTAGAGACGAACCATTAATTAGAGGTTGTTCCCTTATTTTTTTATTTGTTCAGAGTAATTGTTAGCTGATGTATCCTTATTGTTTTTGTCTTTTGGTTAAGAATTATCTTGTTAATATTTATTGTATGAAATCCATGTCTCCTTTTTGTTTTCCTGTCAAAGCGTATAAATATATTTTGAAGCTTGTCTGATTAGAACAAATGAGATGCAGTATTTTACAGGTTTTTTTTTTCAACAACCCCTCATTCTTTACTGTTGTTGGAGAAAGCTGTTAAGATTAGGAGGTTCTTCCTTTATTTATTTATCCTCCCAACTGTTTTTTCTACCTTCTGAGCAAACAAGATCTTTTTAATTCCTATCCTATGATAATTGAACAACTATGTCCTGTGTTATTCTTTTTTGCAGATCCTAATATAATGAAAAAACTGCAAGTAGACAGGGGTGCAATCAAATTTGTCCTTGCTGGAGCTAACATAATGTGTCCTGGGCTTACTTCTCCTGGTGGTGCCTTGGATGATGATGTGGCTGAAGAAACTCCTGTGGTACAGTTGTAATTGCTACCATTACTGTGGACTTGCCGTAATTCATGTTTTAACCATATTGTTGTATATAGCAGCATGTTACTGGAGTTTGGGTTCTTTTTCTGTTTGAACAATGTCTCAGTTTTTTTTCTTCCTCTTCTTCTTTCAAAACAATGAGATGAAATCAAGTTGTTTTTTCACATAATATTCTGATGTGTAGACCTAAATTCTTTCAGGCCATAATGGCTGAAGGAAAGCAGCATGCTCTCGCTATTGGCTTCACAAAAATGTCAGCAAAAGATATGTAAGTTATGTTCATATTAATTAATAATTCATTAGTTCTTATATAAAAAGTAATAATAATTGATTGGCTCTCTGTTTTTTCATTATTGTTTAAACGAGGTTTAACATCTTGAGAATTAGGGAAATAGATACGAGTATGAGAAAATTTGAAACCCAAAAAACTAACCTTGTTTTGTGGTTGTTGGGGGGGATGGGGGACTTCCTCTTTCATTTCAGTGTCCTAAACTCCAGCAAGCATGCTGTAAGATGTGGCATACAGGCTTACTTCCTGTGTGTTCTAGTTACCCCAGGCGCATGCATTGATGCAGAGCGTGTAAAGAAGAAAGGTGTTAGATATGGACCTTGGACATTATTTGAGTTCTATTTTATGTCTTTTATTGTTTAGTTTGTCAAGGAAGGTTAGGTAATTTCCAGATTTTGTTGCAGATGGACTGTAGAATGGGTCCATGGGTTGCCTTATTTGTCAAGTTGCCCACTTAACCATACACTAAATGCTCCTAAGGCTCATAGATTTGATTGGATATTGTCTTTACTTCTGGCATTTGTATGAATTGTGGGTGGGTTTTCTAAAGTCTTCTCCCTCTCCTATTTCTCTTTCACAGCACACTGTTCTCGGTAATTCAGTCTTAGAACAACTCTCATTTAGCCTATATCAACAACAGCCCTTTCCCTTGTGGTTCAGAAAAAACAGCCAATACCCAGGGAGTTACTGTAACGGCCAGTATGTTATATCTATGGGTCTCCTTTTACACCATTTTTTTCGCTTTCTTCGTCTTCTTGTTCTCCACCTGTTTGAAAAGCTTCATCTAGCCTAGATCTATTTGTACTGGGCCTGAAACTTCCTAGTTTCAATCTGGATCTTGTGATGTAAAGCTGTTGTTCTTCTTGATGTTGTGGTTGGCTGTTTTGGGTTTCTAGATTTGACTAATTTATTAGAAGCTGCATTTTAGACTCTTGCACGTTCAACAAAAGATGATATATATGGGTGAGGCTGTAGTCAAGATGGATAAGGATCATTATCCTTCTACATGAATTTTGTGCTTCAATACCCATTAACTCATACAAATTTTTCTGTCCCTGAAAATTTTATTTCCTTGTTATTGCAGAAAGGCAATCAACAAGGGAATTGGTGTGGATAATATGCATTATCTGAACGATGGTCTCTGGAAGGTAATTTATACTTAATTCCTCCACCTCTCGGTTTCTCTTGGTGCTTTATGCTGGTTGCATTTGTCTTTTTCATTTTCTTTTCCGTTTTCCCATTACAGAGATTTATAACATAATAAAAAAAAAGGAATCTGATAATGTAGCATGTTATAGTTTAGTGTGTCCAAACTATTTGTTTTTGCAAAATCTATGTCTCTACCCCTTGCTGTAATTTACTCTATTCATATTGGAGTGTTCGTATATCATATTGGATCTCATGCATGGTAAATCATGTAAATTTTTATGTCCAGCTGCCTGGATTGGATCACGTGGTTGATAAAAAAAAATGCCTCATTTTTGTAATAAACCTTGTAAAGACCATCTTCATTTGCAGATGGAACGTCTAGATTGAGCAGGTTCGAAGACCAATGGCAGACGGTTGCCCGTGCAGCCATTTTTCTGTTTCTACGATATTGGTGGACAAACTAAAGTTGTTCTCAGATCTATCTTGAGCTGTTTTTGTACTTAAATTTATACGGTCGAAAATCAATCTTCAACTATAGATCAATATCCAACCAACCCAACATGCACATTGTTTTAAGTTTTGTGCATTTTTGGAGGGACCCTCCTAAGTACTGAAGTTGAATTCCTAAGTTCTTGTTAAATTGAATATATTGACCTATCATGCGTTCAATTTTGGTTATTAATCATGTAAAATGAAGATGATTGTTTAAAGTAAAGATGAGATATGGTTCTGCAATTCATCCAAGTGACCATATGAATACACAAGAATTGTGTAGATTGTATAGTACCCTTCCTTGATGTCCCCTTTGGGGTGCCTGATGAGTTCCACAACATCAAATGCTGAAGGTTAGTATCTATAACTTGAAATCAAAGGCACTTGCTATTTCTGTGGTTTGCTTGTGGAGTTGAGTAGTGTTGGCTGTTGGTATGGTGGTTGGCCTCTTAATGTATTGAGGAACTATCACTAAATGGTTCATCCAGCCATGCCCAGATGAGCAAATCTCTTAAAGAGCTCACAGCATTTTCAACTTTGCTCCAATGGTCTTAGTTGTGATTTCCTGTCAGATGGTTGAAGATATATATTGAATAAATGTATGAATCGTATAATGGGAAACACATTTGTTTCCAAGCAAAAATTCACAAGCATCGACACAGGAAACTTTGCATAGAACAATTAACAAGACCAGGCTATGATATATATATGGCTTGGCAGGATTTTGGTTGAAGGGAGCTAAGAAAAAAAATTTGGGTGAAAGGAGGGTTAAGGAAAATTTTATTTAAAAATTTACATGGGTGAAGTGAAATTTAAAAGATTTTGAAGGGTCAATATATTTATTGTATTGTAGTTCAAATATTTAAAAACTTATGAGGGTGAAATAAAATATAGAAACTCTGTAGGGGTCAATGCATTAATACAATTTATAGGGTATAAAGATAATTTTTCAAACTTTAGGGGCTGCGGGGTCCGCCAATGTGTTTTGGTTTACTTGTTTCAGGACTTTTTGGACCTAACAATATAACAACAAACAAATACTCACAAGAGAATGGGGTGGGGAAACAAATACTAGCAAGAAGAGGAGAAAGAAGGACGAAACACCAACCAAATGAACTTTTATTAATCTGTGGAAGCACAGTACAAGGATGAATGTCAAAATAGCCTGGTGATGCTAAAGTTAGAATTGCTACCTACTCCTACCTAAAGCTGATTGTAGGTGTTGTGTGATGGATGGTACCTCGATAGAGTATCATATACACACAGATCGGTAATAATCCTTGGTAGCTATCCTAAAAAATCAGTCAATAACTACTATTATTATAATTCTATAATGCTTTTACCAGCTCTGGATCCTCGTGTCAATGGTCTTTAATGTAACTTTCATTAACCACCAATTTGTGCATATTCTCTTGTAATACTAATTCTGGTTGTCTAAAATCTTCCAAACTGATTGTCACATTATTCAAGACTTGTCCAAAAGTGTCTTTTCAAGCCTTCGACGCTAATCATGTTAAATTCAACAAAACTTTCAATGATCCATGTCTTCCTAGACGATATATTTTTTTTTTGGTGCAAACATTGCTCTCAACTATTTAAATAGGATAGCTCAAATATATAACGAGTTCTAAGAACATTACACAAAAATAACCTAATAAAATAATGGCCATTTAATTGGTTACAGAACACTAGTAGAACCTTATAGGATCAAATGGTTATTATCTTAGTGTACTTAAGCTCGTTTGGTTGTTCGTTATCTAAAAGAAAAAAAAATGGTAACTCCGGCTTTTAATATAGGTAATAGATAAAGAAACACCCAATCATATATATATATATATATAAATTGTATTTGTCTTTATATTTTGTCTCTTTTTTATGTGGCGCTCTTAGTGCTTTAATATTTTTAAAATGCCACGTCACAGGAGTAATTGATTAGATAAGTATTGAATTTATTCTTTATTCAATCTACTATATTAATTTTGTGAGATATATATATATATATATATAAGATAAGATTAGTTTTCTAAAATAGATAAAAAATATATATACAATATAAGATTGTCAGGACTATTTCTTAACTTAGTATCTCAAAAAAAGTTATTATAATTAAACAAAATACCATATGTATATATATATATATATACTTACTTTTTTATATTAAACAAAGTGATTGTCAGAACTCTTTTTAGTTGTATTTTTAATTATTGTGAATTTTAGATTAACACTACTTATGATTTGCTTCTCTCTTACGTAGTGCTCTAAATGCTCTTATACTTTTAAAATTTCATATCACAATGGCAATTAATTAAATAACTAATGAATTTATTCTTTTATTTAACTCACTGTATTAATTATGTAATATATATATATATAAGATAAGATTAATTTTGTTAAATAGATAAGATACATATATATATATATATATATATATAATATCAAATTGTCAAGACTCTTTTTGAACTTAATATATATAAAAAAAGGTGATTATAATTAAATAAAATATCATATATATAACAATATCTATTTATATTTTAGAGATACTATACGATTGTATTCCTAATTATTGTGAATTTTATATTAACTCTTACTTCTCCCCGTGCATTTTACGGGTTGACATTTTAAGTATTATATCATTTATGTCCGAGTTATGACATAAATATTTTTATTATAAAAAATTTTTAAATTAAATTGGCGAACTTGAACCGGCCATTTTTTCAAATGGGCTTTAGAATTTAAAATTAGGCTCAACGCCGTGCGAGACTAGGCTCCGCTGATGCAGCTTTGTTATTATCTTATAAGCCCGGCCCGAAACGGCCAGGCCTGCCCAATTGTCTATCACAGTTAAAAGCCTCCCAAAACCCTAATCTCCATTTTGGTAGCGACTCGTAAAGCCGATCAGTTCCCCCTCTTCCACAACCAGTCGGGGGCCGCCAAGAGGATCTTCAACAACTACTCGGCAATGGTGCTCTCTCTCTCTCTCTCTCTCTCTCTCTCTCTCTCTCTCTCTCTCTCTCCCCATGGATGGGTTGTGTTTATCTGCATAATGTATATTGTCTTTTGGTCTCTCTCAAACTTCGTTCATTTTTAATCGCGCAGGGGATCGATCTAGTCGCCGGCGGGAAGAGCAAGAAGACCAAACGTACAGCACCTAAATCCGATGATATTTACCTGAAGCTTCTCGTTAAGGTCTGAATAATTCCCTCTCTCTCTCTCTCTCTCTCTCTCTCTATATATATATATATATACACACACATATACGTGTGTATATTTATAGTCCGCTTTCTGTGTATGTTGAATAAATCTTGTTTACGTGATTGATTTGATGGTTGATTCTTTCATCAGCTGTACCGCTTTCTTGTGCGGAGGACAGGAAGCAAGTTCAATGCAGTGATTCTGAAGCGTCTGTTCATGAGCAAGGTTAACAAGCCTCCGCTTTCTCTCTCTAGATTGATCCGTTTCATGAAAGGGAAGGTCAGTGTTTCTGTCTCTATTCGTTGATTTGTCGAGATTTTATTTTACTTTTGTGGTTTTGCTGAAACTCTGATTCTGATTTGACCTGTGTAGGAGGGGAAAATAGCTGTTGTGGTGGGCGTTGTGACTGATGATATTAGGGCTTACGAGGTTCCGGCATTGAAGGTGACGGCACTGAGGTTTACAGAAACTGCGAGGGCAAGGATTGAGAAAGCTGGCGGAGAGTGCTTGACGTTTGATCAGCTGGCTCTGAGAGCTCCACTGGGACAGAACACGGTATCTGACCCGATTATTAGCTGCTTCTTTTTTTGTCACATTTCAGTTTCTTGTAGATTCATTTTTACTTGCCTCAATTTTTTTATACGGTCGCTGAGTTTCTCTTCGTATGAAAACAAGTCACGGTTTATCCAAAACATGGATTGTTTTAAATGTTTTGCATCGGATTCACATAGGGAAAGCATACTTAAAGGACTCATAAACGTGTATTGAAGACACTATAGCTTATTTTCTTTTTAAGTAAGGAAACACGGGCTAACAAATTAAACTTACAACATTCCAATATATGATTTGGAATTTTTGTAAGGTTTATTTGTTTGCTATTTCTTGCAAACTACTTAGCTGAAGCAACCTAATGTCTGTGGTTAGCTTTGGTGGTTTTCTAGTGATGTTGGTTAGATGCTGGTTCCATTTTTTGGGGTCCAGTGTACTTGGTTTAATTTTGGGTTGGGGTTGTTGGTTCACCCAAATTAATATCAACTCCCTTCAAATAAGGTAGAACTTGTTTTGAGTTGGATCAGTTGAAGGCCAACCTTGAACTGATCTGACTAGAATAATTTTTGGATTTGAAAACAAAAACTGAATTGATGCATCAAAACAACTAGAACTACTTATTATGATTAATCTGGGTCGGTCAAATTGGAATTGGATCTCTAAGCGACAAGTGCGAACATGTCGAAGGTAATATCGAACACATCCTAACTTGTGTTAGGCATGCACCTAATCACGCTTCGGACACTCGGGAATAATAATGTCTTTCATCTCAATACAGCTGAAACACACATAGGTCTTAGCATTAAATTTGAAGAAAATAACTTGGAGGCCAATGATTAAAATTAAAAAAAAAAAGATAAATTTATACCTATGCAACTCTTCTTTTAGACTTATAAATTGTAGAAACCCTAAAGCAAACTTTTGATTTTTGGGGGAATTGAGCTTTTCCAAAATATAGATGAGCAATTTTTGTTTACCCTTCTTTCAAAAATGTGAAATGTGAAAATTTATTTCTTACAATTGTGATTCAACGAAAAATAAATGTGTCATGTAACAAATGAATGAGTAGTACTGTAGTAGGTACTTTCATGCACAAACATCAAGTAGCCACAAACCAACAACGGAATGCAAAATTGGGTCCAGTTTGATTCAAGATAGCTTCCTATTTAATTTTAAAAGGTATATCTAAAGCTGCTTGATTTATAAAAAAAAAATTGGAAGATGGTGTCACCTTGTTCCTTAGGCACATACCCAACTTAGTCTCCCCATTTGCTGCAACTCAGGCAATCATTGACTAGGCAATTTTGGCAGCCAAAGGGGGTTGGTCGCCCACCCATAGGAACTATTATCGAAACTATTAGGCCAACAAGAAGACATGGGTTTACTTCTAGACACAATCCATGAAGTTGCCTATCTAGTTGAGGTAGGGGTCATTAAGTAGAGTAGAGAATGAGGAAGTCTTTCTTCCCCAACAAATGCTAGACCAAGTCACTAAAGGGACTTATGTAGCGCTTTTTTATCTAGTAGGCAAGGGGAGGAACCTTTCTTCTCTAATTGATGTGTTACAATTTGCCAAGGCGAGTCTCTCTCCAGATATTAAGTTGTCCCGCATCGATTGGGGTAAAAAGTTTACCCCCTCTACCTCCTTTATAAACACTTTCTCTAAGCTTCCTTTAGTGATCCAAGGTATTGGGTCTCTATGAGCTGGATCTAAGAAGCACGGGCACACACGATACAATAAGGACACGGTGACACGATAATTCTTAAAAAATTATAAGACACGATACTGCGGGACACGGGTGAATTTGCAATGTATCATCTTGGCCTCCAAGTTATTGAAAGCACAAGTTTATTTGTAATGCATCATCTTGGCCTCAAAAGTGAATAGGTATCCAAAATGTGTCCGGTTCTTGGCCTCAAAAGTGCAGAGGTATCTGAAACATGTCTGGTTCATTTTATTAATAAAAAATAACTTGGTGAATTAATGCATCATCTTGGTCTCAAGAGTGACGGACACTTGTCCCCCAAGTACCCAAAACTGTCCAGTTCTAAAAAGTTGATAAAATGAAAAGATATGATTGAACGCATGTCCTAATGTGTCGGGGAGTAGCCGAAATGGACACAACATCTTCTTAGAGGTGTTTGTGTTTTGTAGAGCTGGCTTACATGGCCTGATAGTCTTAACATTGAGAAATTTATTTACTTTTATTAGGATTGTGGTAAAAAGTTGTAGCCTAATTTTTACTTCGTAAAAATCGAATTTATCTTTATTAGGTTTCATTTGTTTTTGAGTTACTGAGACTAGACCTGACGGATCCAAATTAAATTCTGTGGACTGCATCTTGTTTTTGAGTTACTGCATCTTGTAGTATTCAATAACTATTAAAATTTTCAACAGCATATGGAATTGCCTGTACCGATTCTTGGGAGTTTTGAACATTTTAATTAATATTTGTTATGCTCAAAATATAATATGTTTCTACTGGAAAAAGTTGGTGCAACGTGATGATAGAGGAAATGAAGGGTTAGGGGATAATAGCTGTGCTTTCAAGAGCCTAAACTTTCACTTCTCTGTCCTATGTGGCATCTGCTTGACACCTTCAATGGGATTTTGTCTTAAACTATTGTCAAAAGGCATTATAATATCATGAAAGTTCTAAATTCAAGTTTCCCTTAGCTGGTATGACTAAGAGGACATGCCTAAACTCCAAATGATTTTTCAATCATGACAACATAACAGCATTAACTATGTATGATTTTGGGATGGCTCATGTCATTTTCTCTTTCCTTCTTATGTTGATCCTTACCTCAGATTAAATTATTATTTATGATGAATGTGAAGCATTTCTTTATGTACCCTAGTTTTTAATAAGGACAACTTTGGTATGGTTGTTTAAAATGATAGTGTCAATGCATTTATTGTGTTTTCTTAAACCGATGCCTCTTCAAGGGACTCATCCATTTTTTAGTGGAAAGATTATTAAATCATGTTATTACAAATAGGAATTCAGAATTTCTAAATTTTTTGAAGTCCTGCTGTTGTAAGGCATAAAAAGGCATTTTAGGGCTGTCCTTTTAAATTGATTTTTTTTATTTAGTCATGTAGAGCATGTTATTCGTTGTATTTACAATTTCATTGACTTGGTAATGAGTAATGCATGTGATAAATAACCTTAGTATAGACATAAAAACAAGAGAAGTACAGAGAAGAATATATGAATGGTTCCAAATGCATATTGGGACCGGTGAACCACACCATCTGTCATGTTATGGAATATATGATGTTGAAGTAGGAGTTTCTCAAGTGTCATCCAATATACTTTTATGCCTCAATAAACGTTGTCATCTGATATTTGAGTTTGTTCTGTCCAGGCATTTTTCTTTTACACTTGCTTTGTGGCTTGATTTAAAGTGTGGGCATACATCGAAGATGATTTAACTTTGAGATGCATTCCATTATGGCTTCTACTTTGTTTTTAAAAGCAGTGGCACGCATCATGTTGATTTGGTGAATGTGGGTTCAAGTGAAATGTAGCTTGTGATTTGTTGAAAATTCTCTTGCAAATGTCAGTTCAGTTAGTCTCGTTATCACAAAGAACTGAAAGCACAAGTTTTTGAGGGATCTGCTTTTAATGCATCATCTTGATTGAATTTGCAGGTTCTCCTCAGAGGGCCAAAGAATGCTCGGGAGGCAGTGAAACACTTTGGTAAAGCTCCTGGTGTGCCACACAGCCACACCAAACCGTATGTGCGGTCAAAGGGAAGGAAGTATGAGAAGGCTAGAGGAAGGAGGAACAGCAGGGGATTTAGGGTTTGATTTGATTGGAATTTTGAGGCAGATTTATCATTTCAGTTGCAATTTAAAGTTTTGCAGGACATGTAGGATCTATGGCAGTTGCTTGTGTTTGTTTTCGTATTCTCTGGGATTTTAATGCATTTTGGGACGCAACTACCGCCCCTCTGGTTACAAACCAGATGCATCTTGCGTCTGATTTATGTGTTTGGATCGGTTAGGCAATAAATCAGTATGCTGAAAAGGGGGATCAGGTGCATCTTTGTTGGGCGAAAGTATCCCTGACAATCAATTTATTGCCTAACCAATTCAAGTACATGGTTGAACGAGTCCAGTCGATTCTGATAACATATAGATGCGGCTGAAGGAGTAAGAAATGATAGGTTAGTAACTTAGTATGTTATGGTCATCGATTTTATACACTAGATTTTCACTATATTGTCTATTGTGATTTGAACATTTATGTCCAGCAACTACTAGAACTACCATAATGATAATCATACTATGTTGATAATAGTATGAAATAATTTTTTTAAAAGTACACAACTAGCACTTAGCTTTCGAGTTTACTAGGGCCGTTTAAAAAACTGCCTGACCTGACCATTCCGATTCGATGCCAAATTGATGAGGGCTGTTTAAAAAACTGCCCGACCTTACCATTTCAATTCGATACCAAATTGATTACTCTATGGCTTGATAACGGCAACCTGATCATATTTGATTTAGGTGTCACATCTTTATTTATTAAATTCAACCCAATTCAAATTAATATTTTTATACTAAAAATAGGTTTTTTTTTTTTTTAACCTAATCCGATTACTCATTAAGTTGAAAACGATTTTAGAAATTTTTATCGGTAACGGGTAACTATTTAGTCCGAATTCACCCGAACACTCCTACAGTCTACTATCCTTATCCACAATGGAACTACAAAGACGGTGTATCCACAATGGAACTACAAAGACGGTGTAAACAGTGTCTATTGGTTGGCCGTGCGCATATCTCTTTACCTGAACGGTCAACCGTCTACTCCTAATCTTTTCCTAATTAACAACCTATACGTATAACATATATAAAATGCAATTATTCTAAAAAAAAAAAATTTATATTTTGTTTTTTTGTGAATAACTTTAATTCTTTTGATAATAAATTTTTTATAAATTTTTATTTGTATAGTATTTTTCAATATATATACATGAAAGCAACTTGAAGAAACCTTAATTGACACACAAGAAACTACTAAAAATCTTAACCCCATCCTAGAAACTCTCCATCAAACAATCAGAAATCCAGTAAAACAACCAAAATAATGAAACCCATTTCACGTCTCTTCTTTCTAATCCTAATACTCGCACTGTGGGCCCGCCGGATCGTCGCCGACGACGACGGAGATAGCGGTGGCTCCGACATAATCACCGAGGGTTGTGAAAGCACGCCGTACAAGGATCTCTGCAAATCATCTATCAGAGACGATAGCGAGAGTCCCGGAAACGATCTCCACAACCTCGCCAGAATCGCAGTGAAGCTTGCGTACTTGAATGCCACCGATTCGCAGGACTACATGAAGAAGATGCTCAAGACGGCGTCCGAACCCTTCGTGCAGCAATGCCTGATGGATTGCTCGGCCACCTACGACGACGCCGTCGACAACCTCGAGGACGCGGTGGCGGTTTTCGATTCCGCAGGGTACGGCGACGTTAACAGCTGGGTGGCGGCGGCGATGGTGGATCCGCAGACGTGTGAGGGTTATTTCAAGGAGGCGACTGGGCAAAATTCTCCATTGACGAGTAGAAATACAATGCTTATTCAGCTTTGTAGTAATGCATTGGCCCTTATCAAGCTTGTAGCGTCTGGGGGGAGTGACCTCTAAGATTGTAGCATTAACTGGCCATTATCAAGCTTTTGGGATTTGCTCAAGGTTAGGGTCTGGTTCCTTCTTTATTTTTTGGGATAATTATACATTACTTTCCCGTGATTTAACCCAAAACAGATTTAACCCAAAACAGATGACTTCTCTGTGATTTAAAAGTGAACACATAACCTCTTATGATTTTAAACTAATTTGTAAATAGATAAAAATTATTAAATTTAACGAAAATTCTATCATAGTAGTATTTTTATCATTTTATATCTCTAAATTAAATCATTAAAAAGATGATTTGACCTTTTTATGCTAAAAGGATTATGAAAACCAAAAATTATGACCCTTTTATGTTAAATTAAAGTGTTGTCTATTAAATTTTTTATTTTATTATTTCACAAAATCGTCTTTTTGATGTTCTAATTTAAAAATGTAAAATCACAAAATCATTTTTTTGAGGACATAATCTTTGATTTTCATAATTTTTTAAACATAAAATAATCAAATTATTTTTTTAATGGTCTAATTTAGAGATATAAAATAACAATAATACCCCTATAATAAAATTTTCGTTAAATCTAACGATTTTTTATCTATTAACAGATTAATCCAAAACTATAAGAAAGTCATATGTTCACTTTTAAACTACAAAAAAATTATCTAATTTTGAGCCAAACCACAAAAGGTAAGGCGTAATTACTCCTTAATTTTTTATTTTTGAGTAATTCTGCACAAATGAAATTATTGTAGATAATTTCATGCATGTAAGAAGATTGTTTTATTTTATTTACTCTAATGTAAAAATTCTAAATATTACAAAATTAACTATACAAAAAATTACTTTGAAATAATGTGATAGTAATATTTTTATAATTAAGAGTTATTTTAACGGATATATTATTTTTAAAGTAAAGTCTCAATTCAAGCAAATGTACAAAAGATTTTGTATATTTTTTCATTTTGTAGGACATTTTTTTGGGATAATACTATACAAACACAAAAACTCATACATAATTTATGACCAAAATAACGTAATTAAATAAAAATCATCCAATTTAAACCAAAATACTATTATGATAATTTTTAATTATAATAATATCACTGTTACATTCTGATTAATTATAACATTTTTCTTTTTTATGATATGAACCACTGATGGTGACTGGGAAAGAATCAAGAGAAGTCGGACAGTTTTGAGGCATATATTTCGGCACCATCTTTATGCTGATATTCATTCTCACTATCACGTTTACTATAGGGTTGCAAGCAATCATGCAGAAAACAACAAAAGGCGCACGAAATCTATCATAACTAGCATTCAAGAATCTCAGCAATTCCGTTCGTTTGCTTTCTGCCATCTTGTCATCCTTTGATTTCTCAAGCTTCAACCTAATCTACCAATATAAAGGACAAAAGATAAAATCAACCCAGACACACTCATCGTCTCTTCTATGGAATATTCCTCAGGGTCATTGAAATCAAATTAGCAAACAGCCTTACCTTCTTGCCAGAGACAACACTGCGGCGGACTCCCTCCTCTTTGTCACGCCCTAGAAACTGGATATGGTGAAATAACAAAGTTACTGTAGGAGAAATGGAAAAGTTGAATTTATGAAATTTTTTATCAATCTAAGTGCAACAGAAAACCTTTGAAAGTTGTACAGGGCTTCTGCTACTCTCATCCTGCTGCTTCTATATATGGCTCCATTGCCAGGACAACCCCGAGCCAGAAACATCACCCAGAAAAAGTCAACGAAGTGCCCAGTCAACATGTTACAGACCCCAGCTCCAATTTCGAAAGCCATTCCATAGAAATGAAGAAACAATCATAAGCACCTCTTTTATGGAAGATAACAGATGCAAGAAACAAACCTATCACAAAAATATTAAGTCATAGCAGCAACAAATAATAACAACAAACCCATTATATTGTTTTCAAAGGAATAATAAGAAAACAATGTTTTTGCCTCGGAAATAGCCATATATGGCATTCTCAAATCAACAAGGACAAAAGCATGGACCAAGCCCCCTTACATGGAGTATGAGATGCAATCAATGTGATTAAGAAATTGTCATACAGTGTCATCACAGCTTCATTGGCTACTGCAAAAGAATGGTGATGTATTTGTATCTGTATCTACTAGTTAAGCAAAGTTATAACAAAATATTGATCAGTTCAGAGAACTAAATATAATATATGATACTGAAGATTATGAACTAAGCAGTATCTCCGAAACTGTGATTCCGAATAAAATTGATCACCTTTTTCTCATCAAAGTACTTTTATATAACATCAAAGCAATTCATATAACTGCTGAGAAGTTACGCATAAAATTTTAAACAATTTTGTTAAGAGTTTTATATGACTGCAAAACCTGCCACAACTAAGCCAACTATATGTCACATTAAGTTGAAAACATCCCTTCGAGATCTCAACACACAGCAATCAATTTAATAATACCACACAATTACAAGAAAATGGCTCACACTAAGGATAAGAGTAAGAAGCCAAGAAAGCCACAGAGATATTAGTTACATACCTCTTTACCTTTATGCTTATGACGTTTGTGCCGATGACTCTTCCCTTTGTCCTTTTCCTTGTTCTGAAAAGCCAAGGCAGTAAATGACACTGATTGCAAATAGAAAACCTAATAAGCAGCAAAGTTATTCTGAACAACCATCTTCTTAGGTCTGTCATTCTGTTTGTGTCTCTTTGTATGATTAGATGCTTCATGCTCACTGTCGGAAGAACTGTCACTTTTACATGGAGATAAAGTATATCAGTAAACAAATAAACCTCATTTTTCTCTGCTCTATGCCAGATAATGGAAAGAAATGGATATAAATCACGAAAACAGCCTTATTAGTTGTATCCACAGCTTTCCCTCTCACAAGGGTAGCCCCAAAATGAGAGAGCGGGCTGCGGATATAGCCATGACGGCTGCAACTTAAACAACCTCATAAATTCAAACTTCATGGTGCATATCACAGAAAATGCACCAAAGCGCATTGTGCAATGAGAACACCACTCGTCTAGATACACAAACCAAAATTCATTAAAATAGCTATTAATTTAAAGGAATGGAGTAAATTATTATGATGCATGTTAACAATGAGCTCCTTTAGTGGATTTTCTGTTATGTCCTCACAAACAAGAAGCACCAGACTCCACAGTAATTAAGTAAGCATGCTTCAGAACAGGAAATGTGTTCTGATACCTCGCCAACCTCATGTTCTTGACATTATCCATGCATCTTATATTCACTTTTCATGTTTGAAAGTATTTACAAGCGCACTCTACTTTATAAAATAAAGCTTCTAGTAACTGAAACATATTTTCTTGAACTAATAATAACAATTGTTGTTTTGATCATTGTAATATGATATTTTTCAAAATTGATTCACTAACAGTACTTAGTTGGTATTCATCTACAAATAGTTGAGGATATTCCATTGGACTGTTATGGTTGTCTCACAACTGGAAACAATTCAGAAATGTTTTTGATACATGATGGAAACTGGGAAAAGCACATCAACACACTCAGAAACATAAAGTAAAATCCATTAATGCTGAAAGACACACCAACTAATTGGTTAATTGAACATGATTCAGGCCCTAAACATCCACCACACAAGAAAAACTATCGGAATCGAGGATTGAGAGCAAATATGAACAAGTCAACAATATAATAGTTGGCAATCCTTCGCCCATTTTAAATATATATATTCATATATAAGTTAAAAATAAACTTATGAATGATTTCTTCATGTAACATTGAAACTATTACATTAAAATGTAATACCAACATAACTGATATGAAATATACCAAATAATAGGGAAAATAGAATTGCGGGTATCCCTATCACGTCGTCCTACGTGGCATACCACCTCACCACCACATCTGTGACATCAACTAAGAGATGGCCCCATGAGTCAAGCCTTGATGGGTTACACCTAGCTGGCCTACTTCCATGAGGCTCCCCCTCCTTAGGGGTCGAGCGCCAACCAAGGCGGGGCACACAATACCGTAGCCTTTGAGTCCATGATTAAACCTGCTCAAGCATCTCTTGACTTAGACAGGATGACCTCCGGTCAAGCTCATTGTATCTCAATCTCAAGGCATAGCGTCCACCATGTGGCTCGAGCCATAGGAGTCTCCACCTGAGTGCATCTCTGCATCCCTTGTACTCGCCTATGACATTCTCGTAGGATGGACCCTAAGGCCCACCTCCAATTACTCCAAAACGCACCCTTGCTAGCGCAAGTTGTGACTAGGACCTAGGGACCCCTCAAGGTTGGAGTCATAATCGTGGGACGCTTGATCAATCCTATAAGTGAGAGAGATTCAACTAAAAACACTCCGATGAAAACACCAAGAAAAAGCCAAAAGGCATTTATGACAGCCAACAATCATTGCAAAGCTGAACTGAATCCCCTCAACTACCTTTGAGTAATTCAGCGCTACAGGGTTGACCTCCAAGTTGTCGGATCTATGAGAGCGAGCTAACACCATATTGTCAGCTCTTAAAGACCCAGTGCTCTTCATGAGTTGGTTTTCCCTCAAAGGTCCACTTGCCAATATAAAGGAGTCATCCCCTTCCAGACCATAACCAAGCTACACTACTTGCCACCCCCACTTCCTCCAAAGACTCCAACCACTAATCTCTCTAACTACCACAACTCTACCCCCTCCACCTCCAATGATCCAGGTGTCGTCGAGTGCCTCCTATAACTTCCCAGAAGGCCTCTTGCAGCTCACTCGTCCCTCAATCCTCCACAAGGATAACTGCTTAAATTAAACAATCAGCAAGCTATGCAGCTAGGCCATAACAACTAGCAAGCTAATATTATAATAATTTTGTCCCTCACTCCTATTCCCTTCTCTTTTGGTACTTCTCCAAATCCATTCTTTTTAGACAAATTGGAAACCTTTTTTTGTTCTTTTCTTGGGGTTTTCAATAAACCAATCCCCCATAATTAGATATTCTCTCCTTTACCAACCTTCCATAAGGTTATTGTATGGCCAGTTCCACAGCAGACATCTCACTTTGGGATCCCCAAATACATATATGCCAAAAACTTACTCTAAACCCCTCCGCTATGAGAAAGTTTTTTGACAAGTAAATCCCTCCTCTACAATAAATTGAACATGCTTTAGAAACGCATCCATCCACTCCTAGTTGCTTTCCATAGACCCCGATGGAACATTACCACTTCCACTAAATACCATCCACACACAAGCACATATATTTAAAGGCCACCACCTTCTATACAAAACTTGTCTGTTTCACAAACAAATATCCATAGGCACTTCCCCAATAATGCTTGGCTGGAGAGACTTATCCTCCTAAATCCCAATCCACCTAGCTTAATCAGAGAACACACCACATCTCGATCCACAAAGAAACTTCAGTTTTAAAGCAAGACCCTGGCAGTAGACTCAAGTATGTGGAGAAAAGAAACTCCACTATAATTAAAGAATAAACTCGAATTCCTCTATATTGGTGACCTCACCCATTAGGATCACTTCTAACTTCACAGATTCATAAGTCCTAAAATGATAAAATCATCTTAAAACATAAAAGCACAAAAAACAAGTATATAAGCTACTCCCAATCTGCTATCAGCTTAAAGCACATGAGAAAAATATGGCAAAGTTTGTAAACACAGCATAATCTACCCATTCTTTGTCTTGCCATCACAATTTTAATCCCACTTTGGTAAACAAAATTTTACGTACTCTGTCAATGAGATACATCAATGAGTGTAGTGATATGACATGGTTAGTAATCCAAAGAGAGAGAAGACTGGTATTTCCCCTTATGATTTTTATGCACAACCACACAAGGTCACATAACTCATCAAATCCAACTTCCTAGACCATCTTTCTCCATTTGCGCTCTCCTCTTTCATTCAAACTCCATAACCATTTGCGCAATGTAGCCCCAATCATGGGACAAAGTTGCTAGATAATAGGACCTATCTCCTTCAATGATCTGCTGATTCTCTCCATAAGCTCGTAACAGATATCTACAACCATTAAAATTCGATGGATGTTTCATCAAGTGCTATGGTTGTAATATTCTTTTCTTTTTTAAATAATGAAAACCTTTTCACCCTTTTTGGAACATATTTCAGGAGGCTAATTAGCTTACGTTTGGAATCTCACATCGCCTATTCAAGTGGGAGTGATATGTCATATATGTAATTACAGACCTCTACATAGCACAACACGTGTTAAGACCGTGAGAGCTAAGGCTCAAAGAAGACAACATTGTGTCATGCGGATTTGAGCCTAACAGAATGATAGCATGGCCAAGCAGTGCACATCTTACACTCAGATAACATCAGGGCACGTGCACATTTTTTAGCATACAATAGGCGCCATCTATGGGAAGCGAAGGCTGAGGAGATGAGTACTTGGCTATTCAAGCATGAATAGTGTAGAGCATAAGGGCTACCTTCTGAAGCTTCCACTCCCCTTTCGTGTCCGATCAAGGGCAATGGAAGCTAGTAGGTAACTGAGGGAGGATAAATTGCCCTATGTTTGCTATCCCACATCACGTATTAAAGTGGGAGTGATATGCTTATATGTAAGTAAGAAACACTACATAGCACAACGCGTTTTAAAATCGTGAGAGCTAAGACTCAAAGTAGACAATATTATGCCATATAGATCTGGGCCTGACAGAATGGTAGCAAGATCAAACAATGCTCATCTTACACTCAAGGCCTCAGATTACGTCTCTACATTTGTGGATTTTCTCCTGTACACATACAACATTCTTATCATCCAACCAAATAGAGCAAGAGCTCATCTGTCAATGAAATACCATTTGAGAACAAAATACCTGCGGCTTAGAAACATGGACATGGATAAGTAACACAGACAGGAGACGACAAGACATGCCGATACAGCGGTTTTCAAAAAATGCAGGACATGACAAGGTAGGGACACGGCAAAATTATTTATTTTATATTTTTATATGTTATATATAAAAATATTTTACTCATAGATAGTAAAAAAAATTGTTGAATTATACTAATTTAAAATTAAAAACTATGTATTATATAGTTAAACATCAAATTAGGTATAAAATCATATTATTTTTATTTTATAGTTGGATCTCAAATCATTTTCTTTAAACTTGCAATGTTTCATATGTATCTAGACCTGTGGTATAAGTATGTGGTGCTAATTGGTAAAATCAATAGACAGACTTATAAACTCCTGAAGCACAAACTGAGGGACAAAATATTTGGATTTATATTGACAAATTATCCACGGATTTCCCATTGCCATTCTATCTGACAGTCTAAAGTTGAGGAGAATAATGTATGACACCAAGCCTCAAAACGTTTTCTTTTCTAACTTTTCCCTAAATTAGTTGGATCACAAGATTCAGAACACATAGTCATCCCCCTAAAAACGCCTGAACTTCATCCTAAGATATATAAACGGCATCAACAATGCCCAAAACTTTCATTCGACGTTGTCACATGACCAAGATTAAACAATGCATGGTTTCACAAAAACAATAACAAATAAATTAGAATAAGAAACCCCAGATTCAAATGAACATGAAAGACAGATCTCAAGTGACAATATAGTTAATGATTATTCATGGATATACGCCGATATTCATGGATCGATTAGATTAAAGTTGAAGTTTGAGAGAGACCTGTGATCGTCGGAGGATGAAGAAGAGTAGCTGTCGGAAGTGTGACGCCTACGACGCCGCTTCGTGTTGGAGCGGCTCATCTTGGAGACCTTCAAAGCGTCTCTGTCTTTGTCTTGGTGGCGGCTGCGACGGTGACGGCGGTCTCTGTGAGACGAAGATAACGAATCCGAGGAGGGCGAGGACGCAGAAGACGATGACGCGGCCATGGAAGAGAGACCAGAGAGCGGGTGGGCTCACTTGCGTACTTGCGCCTGAGCATCCGTTAACCCCCATTCTAGTGCTGAGAAAGCGGGGGCCCTATGGCAACATGGAACGGCGACGTTTAGTTCTTTTAATCAGAATATCAATACCTCCGTTAAGTAATAGCCTAATTCAAGATACCTAACCTCATATTCGGATGTTAGATTTGTGAGAAGAGAAAAGCAAACGAAAAATATAAAAATAAAATAAAATATAAAGTGGAAGAATTAATTTATTTTAAAAAAATAGAATAAAATGAATAGATATTTTTCATAAAAAAAACTTCTATAAAGTTACTTATAAAAAATAACATGAACACGCAATTTAATTTCTCTTTCGCTTAATAAATGCAAAATAAAATTATGGGATCATCATTATCCATACTACACCACACCAACCGGTACGATCCGTTACGTACTGTACTAGTATTCATACGGTGCAAAGATGTATAAATTCCGTCCCAATTAACTTACCGTCTTGTACCGAGCTGTACCGACCATATTGTTCTATCTCAAACTTAGGGATAATAGTGGACCAGGAAAAAGTGAAGATCAAATTGAACCCACCCAGTTTGGAGGGGATATGGAGGACTCAAAACGAGGATGAAGACAGGAATGGAGATTAAAATGAAAATTCATACGGGTATGGAAGTGGAGATAGATTAAGGTTTTTCCCCGCCCTGCCCCCGCCCTCGCCCAGTTTCTCCGCTTTAATTTTTTTTATAGGCTATTTTTATATTTGTTTTACTCTTTTAAGTCTTTATCTCTTTAGACGTTGAGTGGCAAAACATAATCTACAATTCAATTCTAATGATACATCAAGGGTTTAAATTTTTTGTTATTAATATTTATAATAACAATATATATAATAAAAAATCATGTATTGGGTAAGGTAGTGATCCTAGTAATTCTCAATCATGAATCAACGCTTCGGTTTTGAAAATTAACCGTTTCTAAACAAATTAAATGATGAAAAAAGCTTGAGCTTGAACTTGGGTTTAGGCTCAAGGCGGAGGTGGAGGTGGGGACGGAGGCAAGGGTGAAGACAACCTTGTACCCATGGAGACAGGGATGGAGATCCCCGCCTCCATCCAAGCGGGGATAAAAGTTGGGATGGAGATCCCAATCTTCGCCCTGCCCCGCCCCACCCCACCCCACCCCAGTCCATTGTCATCCATACTCAGATTGTACCTGTTGGCCCAAAAAGCAACACAAGAAGGGGGTGAATTGGGTTTCTTATTAATTAATTAAAATAATCTAATCAATGGAATAGTAATTAAAGTAATTAAAATTAATTAAAAATAATCTAATCAATGGAATAGTAGTTCAAGATGTATGTAATTCAAAATAAACAACAATGAAGTGAAAAACAGAGCACAAGAAGGCATATCAAGAATTACCAAGGTTCAACCACAATTTGTAGTCTATGTCCTCACCCCAATATCCCATTGAAATCTTCTTCCACTATGTAATCTCCAATTACAAAGTTGATACTGATTTTCAAAGTGCTCAGCTCACTTTTACACAAGAACTTCTTCTCGAGTTCTTCCAGCCACTAAGTGGTTTTATTCAAGATCCACTTCAACTTACAAGTGTTTTTATTTTACAAGAGTACACTCCAACTCTCACTTACAAGTATATGAAGTATATACAAATGAAATACAAATTCTCTATCAAGAATAAATGGGAATTGAATAGCTCACTAACTACCATCGCGAAGACAAAGAGAATTTTCAAATTTTTAGCTCAATCAATTAGTAAATGTTGTATCTCTTGTCCATAAATGCATTTGGAGGCTTATATATAAAGCCCTAAATTGATTTCACTGATTGGAGGTTGTTAGAGCTTTATTAAATGCGTGCCTACTTTAATATAACGTTTAAAAATATAGCCGTTAGTTCTCAAGTGTCGACACTTGCCTTCCATGTGTCAACACATCAAATTTGCATTCTCTTGATTTTGTCCATTGTCTTTATGTGTCGACACATCAACTTCATGTGTTGACACATCAAGTTTGTATTTCTCAGAGTGTGTCTAGTGTTTTCATGTGTCGACACATCACCTAGAAACTGTTCTTCATGCTTTTCTTTATCAGTTTAGTTTTAAATAATCTAATGATGTTCAATGGATCTTCTCTTTAGGGTATGATGTTCTCCAAAAACACTTGAGATCTTCAAGAAGTTTTCTCTTTAGGGTATGATGATAGATCAAAATCTTCAATTTTTCAAAGATGTCTCCCATTCAATTTGGATTGAATTTTTTTCTTTTAATGATCATATTATCTTTGCTATCTAGTGGTCAAATTCTTTTTCATTGAAGCCAAGTTCTTCTTCTTTATTTTTTAGCTCTTTCCATTTGCCGCTAATGTTTTTTTCACCTATGTAGAATTTCATATACATGATGTCAATTTCTTCTTTCTCAGGATCACTTCATTAGAGGCTTGATGAAGTTTACTTTAAGTACTCTTAATGCATATTATCTTCCTTGAATCTTCACAGCTTTGATGTAGTTCTTATTTGAATTTTTTATAGAGATTTTGCAGACATGATGAATCCTTTTCTTGAATACCTTCAATCTCTTCGAATCCAAATCACCTTTATTTACTCTTTTCACACTTAATGAAGTCTTCCTTTGAGCACCTTCAATCTCTTCAAATGCAAATCATTTGTTTGAAATTCGAGTGGATACAATTGCTCTGTTTTTGGTGTATGGCTTGACTTTTGGTGCATTGCTTGAACTTATAAGTGTTGTGCATCTATTTTGATATGAATTAGACTTTAAGTCAAACTTTAAGTCTAAATTATAATCTTTATAATCTCCACATTAATTAAATGCATTAGTAAACTAACACAAGGTTTAGTTATCATCAAAATCAAGGTGTAGAGTTAACAATCTCTCCCTTTTTAATGATGACAAAACCTTTGCAAAAATAGACAATATATAAAATGAAATAGATGAAATCAAAGTTCTTACCAGAGAAAACTCACCCTTTGATTTGCAACTGATGCTTCCAAGCCAAAAATATCTTTTTGTTTGTTTTAAAAAAAAAATATCTGAACTTTCAATAATAATTCTTATCAGTCACTTTCAAAACAAGTTGAGGGAAACAAAATCTTTTATCATGTTACTCTCCCTAAGAACATGCTCTATAAAGTTTCATAGACTATATCATGCAATTTTCATTATTCAACAGGCATTCATCATTTCAATTCAATAATCATCTTCTCATTTTACTTCAATTCTTCTCTTTCTTTTTGTCAATTCATCAAAAAGAGAGAAATAAATGCATAGCAAAGAAAGGTACAATAGCAAAAAAATCTTATAACAAGATAAATTGTATAATCAGGAAAGCAAGCAAAGCAATCAAGTAACAAGGGCTCAAGTTGCAACAATAGAGTCATATTTCATTAAAAAAAAAATTACAGAAGATTAGGCAGTGATCATTCACAAAACATTACAAAGGAAATGGTCTTAGAGGATGATAAATCATCCTTTAACAAAAATGCATACATGTGTAATCATGACAATGCAAAGTGAGTGTGCAAAAGAGAGAGGGATATAGGTATGGAGAGGAGAGATATCAGTGGGGAGAGGATGGTGGTGAGGGGGTTAGGACAAGGGGGTCATTTGGGGTGTTGGAGAACTTCTTACCAGGTCTATCCCTTAGTCCATACTTGTGACCAGAAGAAGAAGAAGCAGCATTAGATTCTGTGGCAGATGAGTCATCCTCTTGACCTTGCTCTTTTGCTTCTATCTCTTTTTCAGCATCCTCTTCTTCTTCAACTTTTTGTGCCTCTTCCTCCCCACCTTCTCTTTCTTCTTCAATTTCTTTATTTTCCTCTTCTTCTACTTCTTCCTCATCTTCCTCATCTTCTTCTTCTTCCTCCATCAATTTTTCTTTCTTATGTCTCAACATTTGCACTTTCTTTTTCAACTCTCTGACTTTTCTTTCCATGAAAAACATTCTTGTGGCAGCCAAGTTTGCCTTCTTGTTCAGTTTGTCCAGAGAATCCAAAACTTGAGCCATGAAATCAGTCATTACATCTGTATTTCCTTCAAGTTCTTGATGCAGGCTTCTTTTGGTACTCCTTTGCTTAGAACTACTCTCAGAGGGAGCCTTTTCTTTTGAAGTACTTCCACCATAAGATTTTTTAGGGGTCCACTTGTTGTTTTTCAGAGAGTATTCCATTCTCTTGAAAGTCTTTTTATTATATTCATCACTGATGGCCTTGGGAGTTCTCTTTTTCTCATTGCTCAAATCAATGTTGAAATGCTTGAAGACTTTTGTGAGGAAGATGCCATAGGGCAGATTGATTCTGGAAACAGTAGCCTTGTGCATATGATCCAGAATGAACAAAGGCAAATCAATCCTAGAGTCAGTCAGAGATGTCCACAGGAAAAACAATTCATTTTTAGAGAAATATTCGTATTTTCCAGTCTTGGGGGTGAAGATGGTGGAAGTGAAGTGATAAATCAACCTCAATTTTAGAGGCAAATCATTGGCAATAGGTTGTATGCACTCATGTACTTCCTCCCCATAAAGGACTTTCAGTTGATCTTTTCTAGAAACATTGTCTTTATAAATCTCTCCACCAAGTCTAATTCCAAGTATGTGTCTAATCACAGTTCTATCCAAAGTAAAGCTAACACTCTTGACATAACTTATAATGGATACTTCTCCATAGTCTCTTTCGGCTTTAGCATAAAAATGGGCAACTAGATCAGGGTAAATATCATCCTTTAATGTAGTCATGGATTTCCAACCCAGATTATCCAATTTGGTGCTCAACTCAAATTTATAATGATCAAAGAAATTGTAGTCAACCCACCATCCATTATAAACTTTTCTCAAAGAAAAACTTGTATTGTACCTCTCTTGTGCCTTGTCTTCATTGAAGTATAACTTATTTCGTTCTAGTGTAGTAGAGTGCTCTAGTTCTTCCTTCTTGCTTTTCTTCTTCTTCCCATTATCTTTGCTTGAATCCCTTTTGGATTTCCTCTTCTAGCTTTTCGGTATGTGGATTGTAGATACAACTAGGGCTTTAGAGATCTTCTTTGATTTAGGATTTTTCGGTGCCATGGACGGAATCAATGAAAGTGATGAGAGGATGAGAAAGATTCGATTAGGGTTAAAAGGATTGTTTAGAAGAAAGATTGAGAGGAACGGTTGGTGACGGTTAGTTGGTGCGAATAAATAAGCGAAAAGAGAGAGGGAGGGAAAGTTCGAAAGTTTATAAAAGTGTTTGTAAATGGGTTGTTATAAAATGTATATATATAGGCCCAACTCATGTGTTGACACATGAACTTGATGTGTCAATACATGCGTGTTAACAAATCATTTTTGAGTCCACTGTCGTGATGTGTCGACATATGAAAAATGGTGTGTCGACACATACAACCAAACTGGGTCATATTGAGTTTGAGTGAATTTAGGGGATGGTTTTTCATTAGGGAGTGAGAATATGTTCTTTTATGAGTATGCAATGAATTATGAGAGCAAGAAATATAATTCATATACTTTATCAATGCATTTGCTCATATCTAAAACACAAATAATATGAAGATCATGCAACAAATCAAGACATAAGATCACTCATTCCTAATTCTCTTCTTGTCATGCTGAACTTGTCTTCACTCAATGATTTTGTAAAGATGTCAGCTAATTGCATGTTTGTCTTTACAAAATCAAGTTCAATATCACCCTTTTGCACATAATCTCGTATAAAGTGATATCTAATTTCAATGTGCGTTGTGCGAGAGTGTTAAATAGGATTTTTGGTCAAGTTTATAGTACTAGTATTATCATACTTAATAGGAACATGATCAAATGAGATACCATAATATTCTAACTGTTGTTTAATCCATAATACTTGAGCACAACAACTACCAACTGCTACATATTTACCCTCAGTTGTGGAGAGAGCAACTGAGTTTTGTTTCTTGCTATATCAAGACACAATCATGTTACCTAGGAGTTAGCAAGAGCCACTTGTGCTCTTCTTATCAACTTTGCTCTCTGCATAGTCGGCGTTAGTGTAGGCAATCAAATTAAAACAAGTACGTTTTGGATAACATAATTCAAGGTTAGGTGTGTGTTTGAGATAACAAAAAATTCTTTTCATAGTAATTACATGAAATTATTTAGGATTTGATTGAAATCAAGCACACAAGCAAACACTGAACATTATATCTGGCCTACTTGCAGTTACATATAATAAAGAGCCTATCATGCTTCTATAAAGCTAAGTGTCTATTGATTTACCTTTTTCATCGTTGTCTAGTTTTATTGTATTACTGATTAGAGTACTTATAGGTTTTGCATCTTCTATGCCAAACTTTTTAATCAAATCCTTGATGTACTTGACTTGGTTGATAAAGATGCCTTTCTTTGATTGCTTGATTTGAAATCCGAGGAACTAATTAAGTTTGCCCATCATACTCATCTCGAATTCTCTCTTCATACACTTAGCAATTTTCTTGCAAAGCAACTCATTAGTAGCACCAAATATAATATCTACATATATTTGTACCAAAAACATATCATTATTTTTTATCTTGATGAAAAGAGTGGTATCTATTTTTTCTCTTGAAAAATCTTTTTCAATAAAAAATTTACTCAATCTTTCATACCAAGCCCTTGAGACTTGCTTCAAACCATATAAAGCCTTTGTTAATTTGAAGACATGGTTGGGAAACTTTGGATCTTTAAAACCGGGGGATTGCTCAACATACACTTTTTCGGTAATAAAACCATTTAGAAAAGCATTTTTAACATCCACTTGATATAATTTGAAATCTTTAGAATATGAGAATGCAAGTAATAATCTAATGACTTCTAATCTAACTACACGAGCATATATTTCATCAAAATCAATACCTTTCTCTTGGCTATACCCTTGAGCAACAAGTCTTGCCTTGCTCCTCACTACAACTCCGGATTCATCTATTTTATTTCTAAACACCCATTTAGTTTCAATGAGTGGATGATTATTAGGCCTAAGAACAAGGTGCCACACCTTATTCCTTTCAAATTAATTTAATTCCTCTTGCATAACATTAATCCAAAATTCATCATTTTTAGCATGACTAAAACACTCTATTTGTGATAAAATGCAAGATGATTACTTATATTTCTAAGAGAGGATTGAGTTCTTACTCTTTGTGAAGGATCACTTAGAATTTGTTCCGTAGGATGGTTATGTACAAACTTCCATTCCATACGTAAACCTTCATTGATCTCTTGTTGGCTTGTAGAGGCTTCTTGCACTTCTTTATCCTTTTGTGCTTCTTCATTTGAGCTTGATTGAATATCCAATCTTTTCATATTTTGCTCTACTTCATCTACATCATCAGTTATAATATTTCTAAAAAAATAATTATATTCATCAAAAGTGACATGGACTGATTCTTCAACCACTAAAGTTCTCTTATTAAAGACTCTATAAGCTTTTCTATGTGTTGAATATCTAAGAAATACAACCTCGTTAGATTTTGTATCAAACTTACCGAGGTTGTCATTATTATTATTCAATACAAAGCACTTGCATCTAAAGGCTCTAAAGTATGAGACATTTGGTTTCTTATCTTTCCAAAGCTCATAAGGGGTTTTGTTGAAAAATTTTCTAAATAGAATTCGATTTAAAATATAACAAGCTGTGTTGACAGCTTCAGCCCAAATGTATTTTGGTAGACCATTTTCACAAAGCATGGTTCTACCTATTTCTTCCAAAACTCTATTTTTTCTCTCAACAACTCCATTTTGTTGACGTGTTATAGGGGCTAAAAAGTTGTGATCAAAACCATTTTTATTGCAAAACATTTCGAAGAGTTTGCAATCGAATTCCTCTCCATGACCAGTCCTTATAGAGGTGATTGAAAAACATTTTTCATTTTGAACCTTTTTACAAAATTTTGTGAAGAAAACAATTGTCTCATCCTTGTGAGCTAAGAAGAATGTCCATGTAAATCTAGAATAATCATCAACGATAAAAAGTACATAAAACACACACACCCATATACACACAGACACCCAATGAGTAGACAGAGAGAGGAAGGAGAAGAAGAGGAAGAAGAAGGGGAAGGGGAGCTTAAAGATCTTCAACCCAAACCAAGAGAGGCCATTTGAAGACTTGGACAAGCTTGAAGAAGGTAAGGTTCCATTCTCTCTCTAAAATTATATATGTATATGTATCTATCTTGGTGGATTATGTTGGGTTTTTGCATATATATGTATCTAGGGGTGTTGTTATTGAGTTTAGGAGACCTCTTAGGTCCTAATTACTTGATTTAGAGAACTTAAAGCTCTTTTGTTGAAGATTGGGAGTGGTGGGTTGAAAATTCCTAAATATGTGAAATGTTAAGGTTTTGAATTCTTTCTTTAGATCCCTTTGTTTTGATTGTTCTTTCTCCTCCTATTTTGAGTTATTATCATCCTTATGGGCTAATCTTTGAGCGCTAGGAGTATTAGGAAGGTTTGGTTGTGTTTGGAGGAGTTTTGGGTCAAACTTTGGTTACTGCCCAGAATTAAGCGTTCAAACGCCTGATATGGCATTCGAATGGTATGGGGAAGAAGGTTGGGCGTTTGAACGGTCAGAAAAGGTGTTTTCCATTTTATTTATTTTTTTTGCTTGGAGTTCAAACGACCATTTGGGCGTTCGAACTCCCAGTTCATTTTGCATGGTATTCGTGTTGGCCCAAGTAGGCAACCCAAGAGGGGGGTGAATTGGGTTTTACGGAATTTATATAAAAAAATGCAATTAAAAACTGATTGAGTAATATAACAGTGACTAATCAAAGTATAACTCAAATAAACAAATTATATAATGCAATGCAAGCAAGTATTATAAGTAAGGAAGAAAAACAAAGCAAGAAATGAAGAATGAAAGCACAAGGATTTTTACAGAGGTTCGGCTAACCCTTACCTATGTCCTCTCTTCCTAGATCATCTCGAAAGTATTCCACTATGCAAAATTCATTTACACAAATGCTGGTTTTTCTCCGAGTGCCCAGTTCACTTCTTACAACAGCTCTTTTCTAAGCTCTCAAAACCTAAGAGATTTTGTCTAAACTTCTCTTAAACTTACAAGAGATTTTGTCCAAGCTTCTCTCAAACTTACAAGTGTTTTTCCCAAGGTACACTCAAACTTACAAGTTTACAATATCACCCAACAATAGATGAAGGTGATAAAATAAATAACTCTCTCTCAAAGAGTAAATAAATAAATTTTCAGCTCACTCAAGAACCCCCCCAAATGAATAAAAACAGAGTATAAGATGTAGGAGATTAAATCTCACTTTTTAGCATTTGATCTTGTGTTCATCATACCCATATATGTGTTAGGGATCTTTTATATATAGCCTTGAGTTTATTATGGCCGTTGGTTGTTGATGGGAGACCATTTGATGCAAGATAACATTATTATAATGGTAAAAAATATATCCGTTAGAGCCCAGGTGTCCGCTCTTCATATCAATGAATTGGCTCCTTGTTCATTTTGTCTTCACATTTTTGCTTCTGCCTTCATGTGGCGACTCTTCATCTTCAGGAGTCCGCTCTTTGTTCATTTGCTCTTCAGCCTTTTGCTTCTGTTGTCATGAGGCGACTTTTCATCTTCAAGAGTCCTCTCTTTGTATATTTGATCTTCAGCCTTTTGCTTCTGTATTCATGAGATGACTCTTTCAATTTCAAGAGTCCGCTCTTTGTACATTTGGTCTTTAGGCTTTTGCTTCTGTGTTCATGAGGCAACTCTTCATTTCCATGAGTCCGCTCATTGATAATTTTAGTCTTCAAGCCTTTTGCGTCTGTCTCCATGAGGTGACTCTTCATTTCAATAAGTCCACTCATTGATTATTTTGCTTTCAAGTTCTTCAAGGACCTTCCAAATAAGCTTTCTAAGGCTTGAAAACACTTCTTCAAGGTATGTTGACTTCAAGAACACCTTCAATCTCTTCGAGATGAATTCACTTCATTTTGATTACTTGTAGAGTTCTTCAATCAACATCACTTCTTTCTTTGATCCAAGTCTTTTTCAAAATCTTCAAGAGAGCTTCCAAGACTTGAGATCTCTTTTCTTCAACTGATCTTTTATCCTTCTTTGAATATCTTTACTTGATCTTCATCAACTTGATTTCTTCTAGGATTCTTCAATCAATAAGCTCTTCTTCTATTCATTCAAGACTTCAACATAATTTTCAGAGAAGCTTTTAAGTCTTGTGATTTCTTATCACTAGGTCTTTAATGTAGAAGGTGTAGGCACTTGTTGCTGATCTCCATTTCTAGTTTGCTGACCTTCTTCTATTATTGCCGATTTCATTTCCAGTCCAGATCTTCACATGCCCTTCAAATCTTCTTGGCAAGGTTCTCAACACACTAGTTCTTCAATATGTTCCAATGTGATAAGCAGAAACTTATTTGAAACAGAAACTTGCTCCCCCTTTCTTTTGTGCTTTATGCCTTAATGTATTTTTCAGATTTAGAGCAAAACAATCAACCATTATAGAGGTTCACAACATACATGATGCTTTAGTGGATTGATATGACTATGAGGATCAAGGGTCTTTATAGTGATGTGTAAACCATGTCAGTTCTTAGGTCTTTAAGTCCTTCTATCAATCTTCATATTTCTAAAACAGATCACCATGATAGAATTCCAAAGCTTGCATCCTACTTTTCAATACTTGTTGAACTTCTTGAGTATCTTCAATCTCTTTATGAATAAGATTACATAAGTAATCTTCTTGTTGGATACTCAACTGATTAACTCAATTATTTTCTTGTTATCAAATGATTATACTCTAACCTGCACACTCAATTGAAATCATTAGATAACAACCACATGGTTTTGTTATCATCAAAATCAACATGGGGATCAACTTTAACTCAACAGTTCGAACTCCCCGGTTGGGGGTTCAAACGACTTGCCAGTTTCGGCACTGTTTAGTAAAATAGGCATAACTTTCTCTAGAAAACTCGAATTTTGCACCGTTTAAAGCACTAGAAAGTAGACTCATAGACCTTTGTACCCATATAAATTTTGTTCTCTAATTCCTTATATATTAAGAGATATGGAAGTTTAAATTTGACCCAAAACTATGCCGAAAACTTCATTTTTCCAAAGTGTTACCCCGTTCTTTGTGAGACCTAACTTCTTCACCCGAAATGTGTTTTTAAGCCATGACCTACCAAATTAAAGGCCTTTAAGCCTATTTTCATATGGAACTAGCTTTGTGTGTGAATCTTTTGAGAGGTGGTTGGGACGCGATGAAGGAGTCGACGTCCAGGCTTTTATGTTCAAACCTCAACTTTATGTTCTCGTTTTACATTGGGGCTTTGTCCTCAAGTTCAGCCTCGTTCTCCCATTGAGAGAGTGAGGTGTTGATGAATCGGGATTGAGGGAGTCATGTGCTTAGTCTCGGTTTATGCATTATTGCCTTGCCTTAGCATGGTGTATTGATGTTCCATGTTTCTATGTGAATTATGTGTATGAACACCTTGCTTAACACATGCTCAGTTGGATAGATGTGAGTAACGATATGCCACGAGTAAGACCTATCACTCTCCAAATACTTGCAAGTTTAATTACGTTTCATGCATTTCTTTTTATTTATTTCAATGTATTAATGATTATGTTCAGGTATGAATGTCATGCTTTGAATTATATACGAACCTTACCTATGATACGAATTACAACCTATGGATTAGAACGTTCATATAAAGTAAATGTCAAGATTCTTAACGTACGACTCTAACTCAAGGTCTTTTTGTGGCAATACTTTAATCTAGCGTGATAGTCCTAGGATGGGGGACGTAAAATAAACCATCGACATGCAAGGCCTTTCGTGGCAAGACCCTAAACTAGCAACGATGATCCTACGGTAGGGGACACGAAATAATCTATCACCATGTTGGGATACGTCCCTTGGCTTAAAAGTCTAGATGTGACCTTTATGGTTACTAAACTAAGCATAACTCTTATGATGGACTTAAAAAGCCTATCTGTGACCTTTACGGTTACTATAATTAAGCCTAACTCTTATGATTGGCCTAAGCACTCTACGTGCTAATGACTGAGTGTAGCTCTTAATGACTAAGCCTTGTCTCACGATTGAGCCCTGCTATCTTAATTGGCTTAAAGCACTTTATATTGCTAATGACCGAGCGTAGCTCTTAATGATTGAGTTTAGCTCTCATAATTGGCCTAAAAAGCCTATGCGTGATCTTCATGGTTATTATATTAGCCTAAAGAGCCTTACGCATGACTCTTGAGGTCCTTATACCAGAAAGATCTCTTTAAGTGGGGTGAAGTGAGGGATATGTTGGCCTAAAGAGCATATGCATGACCTTCATGGTTATTATGTTGGCTTAAAGAGCCTATACGTGACATTCATAGTTACTATGTTGGCCTAAAGAGCCTTACGCGTTACCCTTGTGGTTACTATAATGCCCAATACCGGAAAGATCTCTTAAGTGGGGTGAGGTGAGGGATATATTGGCCTAATGTAAAGACATGACACACTTATGTTCTAGAATGAGAAATATGATTCGTTTGAATGCTTCACAACAAGTCACTTATGTTCCCACAAGTATTAATGTCATAGTGTATCGCTTGCTTTCAAGACACTATGATATGCCTTACAATATCATGCCATGGTATGTTATGACATCTATGTTATGCCTTACGAAATTATGTTATGTGTTATGTCTCACTCCTATAATATTATATTCGAAATATTATAGTATTCCAATATGATACTTATGCTACCTACGTTTCCAAAGCTACTCTATATAAGTTACTAAGAATGGTAATATTCGATATGTCCTATATTATACGGCGAGCCAAGATGTACGCTTACAAGATATGGTATGTTATGCTCGTGACAAGTTATGTCACGCTCTAATAGTTCATGCTACAACACGCCTGCCTCTCTTCTTTAACATTATGTTTTAGAAATGATTAAATGTTTTAATACAAAAGCCTATGCTACATGTGTCTTTAAGATTATACTTATACGTTTCTAAGTTCAGGCCATATATACATAAATGTACCTCTATTGTCATGTACATAAAATATAAATGTAGTCTATGGTAGTTTATGCTCTTGCATTATTGCTATTCACTAAGCATTAGCTTACGTTTTCTAAAAATATTTTCAGATGACCAAACTGGGAGGCCTTGAGGGAGGCCCATTACGTGGATATTTGGACTGCGGCTCACGGGCCTTATGTTATGTACTGATATAGGGGTTTGATCCTAATGTTTTGTAATATTATAATGTTATAACTGTGGTGGCCTTTGATAGGCCCATTTTATAGAATGTTTATGTTTTGGAGATTAGGGACCGCTCTGCTATGTATGACACACGTTCTATTTTATGTTTATAAAGTTTTAATTCTGTAATTATGCATCTTTTAAATGATAAATGCATGGGTGTTCAACCAAGTTATGTAATGGGGCCTTGGGTAGCCAAGCTACTGGCCGGTCATGCACCCTAAATCCGTATAGGCCGGATTCAGGGTGTGACAGTTATAGTGGTCTAGAAGTGGTCAACATATTTAAGGACTTAAAAGAAATGCGAATTTGTTTTCCTAATTGACAGGCATTACAAATTTTATCTTTGTCAAATTTTATTTTTGGAAGTCCTTTGACCAAATCATTTTTAGAAACATTTGAAAGAATACTCATGCTAATGTGACCAAGTCTTCTATGCCACAACCAACTCTCATCATTATTCACAGCAGCAAGACATTCAACTTTGCATGAAGGTAAGTCATTTAGATAAAAAATGTAGATATTGTCTTGTCTGTGTCTAGTGAGAATAGTCTTGTTACTATTGATGTCAATCACATCACATTTAGAGGATTCAAATACAACCTTGTATCCTTTGTCGCAAAGTTGACTAATGCTCAAAAAGATTGTGTTTGAGTCCTTAAATAAGCAATACATTTTCAACAGAAGTGGAAGTGTTCTTACCAACACTACCTATACCATTGATCTACCCTTTGTTATTATCTCCAAATGTGACAAATCCTCCATCTTTTGGTGAGAGAGATGTAAATTATGCTTCATCTCCTGTCATATGTTTTGAACATTCACTATCTAAGTACCAATGATCTTTCTTGAATTTAGCTTAAAGACATACCTACAAAAGAGTTTATTTGACTTTAGATACCCAAACCATCTTGGGTCCTTGGGGGTTAGTCCTTAGTGGCCTTCTTGGGACCCATGCATTGTTAGGAGCAATAAATTTTTGTATAGTATAACATCTACTAGCAATGTGTCTTAGTTTATGACAGTAAAAATGTGAAATATGAGATTTTTCAGTGGGAGAAATAAATCTGCCTTTTGAGAATTTTCTTTTTTTAAAAGGATCAAAACTAAGTTATGCTTTATCAATGAGCACTTTTGTTTTCTTAGGATTGCATCCAATTTTTCTTTTCCTTTTACACATCTAAAAAGTATTGTTTCCAAATGTTTAACTTTATCATTCAAAGTTTGGTTTTCTTTTGAAGAATCCTTTGAAAAAGAGTTTTTCTTTTAAAACACAAACCTCATTTTTTAATACTTCATTATCTTTTTGCAAGTCCTCATTTTCTTTGGTAAGAGTAGAGACCATCTTTTTGAATTTGAAAAGTAAATCATCAAATGCATCTTGCAATTCATTGAAAGTAAATTGAGATGAGTTTGAGTTTGATACCTTATCATCATTTTCATAAGCCATGAGATAAATATTAGCCACCTCTTAAGGTTCAGCTTCTTCTTTAGAGCTAGACTCTTCATTGACACTCCATGTCATAGCTGCCATTGCTCTCTTCTCTTGGTTTTTCTTCCTTTCTTTTCGAGCAAGGGACATTCAGCCTTTATATGGCCAGGCTTTTTACATTCATAGCATATGATGTTTGATTCTTTGCTAGAATCTCTTTTGGCCTCATGCTTGTTTCCTCATTTTCATTTTCTCTTCGTGAACCTTCTGAATTTTTGTGTGATGAAAGCAATGTCTTCATCGTCATTCTCATCACTGGTCAGTTCCTCTTTTTGGCTGGTGGACTTGAATGCTACTATCCTCATTTTCTTTTCTTCATCATCTTGAACATGTTGTTTTTGTGTTAATTCGTACGTCATGAGAGAGCCTAAGAGTTCTTCAAGAGGTAATATGTTGAGGTCATTTACTTCTTGAATTGCCGTGACTTTAGCTTCCCAAGTCTTTAGCAATGACCTCAAGATTTTCCTCACTTGCTCATTGTTAGGATACACCTTTTCAAGAGATTTCAAACCATTAATAATATTGGTGAACCTTATAAACATTTCGATAATAGACTCATTCGGTTAAATTTTAAACAATTCATAATTGTGGACTAAGATGTTGATTTTAGATTTCTTAACCTGATTAGTACCTTCATGAGTTGCCTCTAATCTATCCCATATTTTCTTAGCTGATTCACAAATGGAAATACGATTGAATTCATTAGGATAAAGAGCACAATATAAAATGTTCATGGCTTTAGCATTTGATTGCAAAAGTTTCAAATCATCTTCATCCCATTCAGATTCGGGCTTAAGAACATCAAGCCTTTTCATTTTCATTGTAGAAATTTTGGGAGCATTTAAAATAATTCTCCATAACTCATAGTCAATAGAGTATATGGATATTCTCATTCTATTCTTCCAATAATTGTAATTGGTGCCATTAAATATAGGTGGTGTATTTGTGGATTGACCCTCACCAAGAGAGCTTCCAAAATTGGTTGCTATGGATCTATTTCTAGGATGTTAAGCTTATAGCAGGAATACTAGCTCTAATACAATTGTTGGCCCAAAAGGCAACCCAAGAGGGGGGGTAAATTGGGTTTTTTATTTGTTAAGGCAATTAAAATCAATTAAAAATAATCTAATCACTGGAACAGTAGTTCAAGATGTATCCAATTCAAAGTAAACCACAATCAAGTGAAAAACAGAGCACAAGAAGGCACACCAAGAATTACCGAGATTCAACCACAATTTGTGATCTATGTCCTCACCCCAAGATTCCCTTGAAGTCTTCTTCCACTGTGAAATCTCCAATTACAAAGTTGATGCTGATTTTCAAAGTGCTCAACTCACTTTTACACAAGAACTTCTTCTCGAGTTCTTTCAGCCACCAAGTGATTTTGTCCAAGATCCACTTCAACTTACAAGTGTTTTTCTTTTATAAGAGTATACTCCAACTCCTACTTACAAGTATATGAAGGATATACAAATGAAATACAAACTCTCTATCAAGAGCAAAAGGGAATTGAATAGCTCACTAACTACCACCGTGAAGACAAAGAGAATTTTTAGATTTTTAGCTCAATCAATTAGTGAATGTTGTATCTCTTGTCCATAAATGCATTTGGAGCCTTGTGTATAAAACCCTGAATTGATTTTACCCATTGGAGGTTGTTAGAGCTTCATTAAATGCGCGTCCACTTCAGTATAACGTTTAAAAATATAATTGTTAGTCCACAGGTGTCGACACTCGCCTTTCATGTGTTGACACATCAAATTTGCATTCTCTAGATTTTGTCCACTGTCTTCATGTGTTGAAACTTTGTAAGCACCCCATTTTTGACCGCTCGGCAGTCTACACTCTGTCCAGACTTGTTTTCAAGTCATTTTGGGCATATTCCAATCGAAACCAATCGCTAGGTCCAAATTCCATCTTTCCATCGCTTCGCGGGCCTGTCAGGCCCAAATAGAGGCAAAATGACCAAAATGCCCTTAGGGGGCATTGTCCTTTCTTATTCCAATTCCAGTCCCTCTCTCGAGACAATTTATTCCTCGAGACGATCCGAGTAGTAAAACTACTCACAAAACCGTTAGAGTAGCGGAAATACTCAACCCCGTCTGAGTAGCGAAAATACTCACAAATCATCAAACCCCGTCCGAGTAGCGAAAATACTCACATTGTGAGAGTGGCGGAAACACTCAAAACCTAGGTCAACACCAGTGGCTGTTAGTCCACTTCGGTGGAAAATGACCAAACTACCCTTAGGACCTTTTCCGAGACTTTCCGGTCAAGATGACCATTTTGCCCCTAGGCATCCGAACGCCCCGAGAACCACACCGGCTCTGGGTATCAAACCGTTAATGTCCTGAGAATACCTTTTATAGCATTCTCAATCTTTCTTTACCTTTACGGACCATTCTGAGTCAGTTCCGGCCAACCCGGTACAAAATGACCGTTTTGCCCCTAGAGGGCCGGTCTCCTTCTTTGACCATACCGGCTTTGAGTATCAAACCGGTAATGTCCCGAGAATACTTTTTATAGTATTCTCAACCTTCCCTTACCTTTCTGGATCATTCCGAGTCAGTTCCAGCCAACCCAGTATAAAATGACCGTTTTGCCCCTAGAGGGCCGGTCTCCTTCTTCGACCACACCGGCTTTGAGTATCAAACCGGTAATGTCCCGAGAATACTTTTTATAGTATTCTCAACCTTCCCTTACCTTTCCGGATCATTCCGAGTCAGTTCCGACCAACCCGGTACAAAATGACCGTTTTGCCCCTAGAGGGCCAGTCTCCTTTTCCGACCACGCCGGCTCTGGGAATCAAACCGGCAACCTCTGGGAACATTCTAAATAATGTTTCCAGATCCCAAGTCTTTTTTCGGGACAATCTGGGTTCGCCCCGGCAGTTTTCCGATCCGATTGACCGTTTTGCCCCTAAAGGCCCGGTCAACCTTTTCGACCCACCTTATCCTCAATTTCCAAGTCAAATACCTCCAGGACACTATTTTAAGTGTTCCTGCTCCTTTCCGGCCTTCTGGGTCATTCCTGGCTCCTTCAAATCATTCCCAGACTTTTCGGAGTCACTCCTAGTGAAGCCAGGCTAAAATTTACATGGTAGTCACTAGTACAGGCGCCCAAATCTAGTCAAAGATACGTTGCTTGCCGACCTTAATTGTTTCCTAAATGGCTGGCGCCACTAGTAGTGGCGCCAAGCCAAAAAATGGCCTGGCGCCACTCCTAGTGGCGCTAGTGTATAATTTGGCCTGGCGCCACTGCAACAGGCGCCAGGTTTGTCTTCCCTCTATAAATACAGAGCCTCGTTCAACGTGAGAAGGGTCTGCAAACTTAACCTAAGAATCTCATATTTCGATATACAGAGCTCGAGCACCTCCAAAACCCTAGTCTCCCTAGGTTTTCCCAAACCCTAGCCACTATACACAAACCCTAGCCTCCTATACACTCATACACTCCCCCATACACTCATACACTAGCCTTCAACCACTCTCTAAAGACTTGAAGAGCAGCCATCCAAAGCTTGAAGACAATCCTTGAAGACTGAAGGTGAAGATCAAGACCGAAGACCGAAGACCGAAGGTCGAAGATTGCACGGCGCGCAAAATAAACAAGAAACAAGGTAGGCTTTCTCTTTAATTTTCTGCACTTCCCCCCTCTCTCTTCTCTCTCCAACCCACTTGGGTTTTCTCTATTTTAATCCCCCATCTCTTTCCCACCCTTTCTTTGCATGCTTGAAACAAGGGGATTCCCGGTCCATGTGTAGGATTGGACTATGGGAGAGTCACCGTGTCGGGGGCTTTCTTCTAGTCTAACCAAAGACCACGTGGGTCCGGCCCCCTTGATTATGTGGTGAAGCCTTAACCTTGTATGTTCACGACCCCAAATTGCATTGTGCATATCATAGTCTTGCATCTTCCAAAATTCGTTTTCAAAAAGCCGTTTTCAAAAATCGTTTTCAAACTTGTTTTCAAAATTGCATCAAAAGCTCTTTTTCAAAAACATGTTTTCAAAATCACAATCCTAGGGTGATTCTAGCCTTTCCATGGCTAGGGTTGCTTTAGGAAAGTGTTATATTAAAAGTGACCTTTTGGTCTATATTTTCAAACCTTGTTTTCAAAACCACTTTCTTAAAGTGGTTCTAGTCCTCTTATGGTTGGAATTGCTTTAGGAAAGTGAGATGTTTTTTATCTTTCTAAAAACTCTCTCTCTTTAAAAATCTCTTTTTCAACATATTTTCCTAAAACACTCCTTTTCAAAATCGTTTTCAAAAACTCCCTTCCAAAACCTATTTTTCAAAACTCTCTTTTTCAAAATTCTCTCTCCAAAATCTTTTCCTCAAAATTCACCCTCTAAAAACACTCTCTAGATTCACCTTCCTAAGAACTCTCTTCAAAAATCTTTCTAAAAACTCTCTTCCCAAAATTTTTCTTCTAGAAACTATCCTTTAGGATCTTCTTTCCAAAAAACACGTTTCTAAAAACACACTTTCCAAAACTCCCTCTTTCCTAAAATCTTTTTCCAAAAACTCCCTCTCCAAACACACTTTCCAAAAACTCCTTCCTAGGATTTCCCTTCTAGAAAACCTTCGTTTCCAAAAAAGCACTTTCCAAAAACTCTTTCCTTAGAGCCAAAGTCAAGCCCTAGAACCCACAATTAGGAAACCCTAAATTTTCTTCCCAAAAACATGGTTTTCAAACTTTGCCCCAAACCTAGGTTTCCAAAATCTTTTGTTTTCTACATCAAAACTATACATGTTTCCAAAACCTATTTTTTATGCCAAAACTATAATCTTCCAAAACTAGGGTTTCTAGAATCTCCCTTTTCGAACCCTTCCCAAATCCAATCTCCCTGTTTAGGAAACTAGATCCCATCCTCCGTTTTTGGAAATAAAATCAAACCTTTTGCTTTTAAAAACCAAATCCAATCCCTTCCTAATCCAAACCTTCCTAATTTCCTACCTTCCTAAACCATAAGTTTCCTAAACCTAAATTTTAAATCTTTCCTTAAATTTCAAAATCTAACTCTTTCTTAATTCGAATCCTTCCTAAACTTCCGTTTTCCTAAATCTTAAGTTTCCTAAACTTGAACATAAAATCTTTCCTAAATTTTAAAACTCAACTTTCAAATTTTTCCTAATTCAACCATTTCCTAATTCTACCCTCTTTTCAAATCTTAACTTCTTAAACCTAAGTTTTCAAACTTTCCTAAACTCAAGCCTCTCCCAATTTCAAGACTTTCTAAAATTCAAACTCTAAAACTTTTTAAATCTTAAACTTTCTAAATATCAAATCTTTCCAAATTCAAAACTTTCTAAATTTGAAACCTTCTTAAGTTAAATCTTTCTAAACCTAAAAACTTTCTAAATTCTAAACTTTCTTAAACTTCAACATCTTTCCAAATCTAAGACTTTTCTAAACTCAAAACTTTCTTAATTCAAACATTTCCTAAACTCAAAACTTTCCTTTTTCAAACCTTTCCAAATCCAAAACTTTCCTATTTTCAAAACTTCCCTATTTCAAAACTTTCCTATTTTCAAAACTTCCCTATTTCAAAAAGTTTCATAATTTCGAAAACTTTCTAAATTCGAAACTTTCTTAATTCAAAACTTTCCTAAAGTTGAAACATTCCAAATTCAAAGCTTTCTTAAGTTGAAACTTTCCTAATTCCAAAACTTTCCTAAATCAAACTTTTCCTAATTCAAACATTTCCTAAATCCAACCTTTCCTAATCTCCTAAACCTTCCAAGTCGAGTCAAAACTTTCCTAAGTCTCTTTCCTAAGTCTAGGTTTCTTAAGCCTTCATCTTTCTAAAACAAGTCTAAATCTTTCTACCAAAGTCTACCTTTTCAAATAAAAATCCAATCTCTTCAATTCCAAAATTCTGAATTCCAATTTTAAATCTTCTATTCCAAGTTCAATCCCTCAATCTTCCAATCCAATTTTCAATTCAATCTCTTTCTTTCAAATCAATCTCTTTTCAATCGGACTCCGGTCCGAACTACGACTGACCTGATTCCCCCAAAGGGATACGTAGGCAACCTCCATAGGTGCGGTCATAATACTTTTCAAACTTTCAATTCCACCCTCATGGATGTGGTTTCAAAATTCTTTCCAAATCTCAAATTCCAATCTATTTTCAAAATTCCAATTTCAAAATTTCTATTTTCAAATTCTTATTTCCAAATTTTTAACTTTTTCAAATTCAATTCCATCTCTTCAAATCTATTTTCAAATCAAAGCAATTTCTTTTTAAATCTATTTTTCAATTCTTTTCTATTGCTTGCATATCATGTATCATACTAAATTAGTTTTCAAACATTGTTTTTCTAAAGTGAATAGGGTGAACTATAGTTAGTCGAAGACTCTCATAGGTGAATCTAGGGTAGATTGACATGTAGGTACCGAAAGGGCGGGGTAGGGTGATAGCTTAGTGCGTCTTCCCTACACGTAACCAACTTCCGAACTTAGAATCACTGATTTCAAAGACCAAAAGGAGTTATTTTTCAAAAAAAATGGCTAAATGTTTTCAAAAGGTTGCCAAACAACCCGTTTTCCTAAAAACCCTCTCTTGAGGAGATCTTTTCAAAATCGTTTTTCAAAATCCTAAGTGTAGTTTTCGGACTATGCTTAGTTTTTAGGTGACCTAACTCACCTTAATCAAGTTAGGTGGCGACTCCGAATCTTTTTCAAAAGCCCTTTATTCAAATCAATTTTCAATTCAAACCTAGTCGCACTCATTCTTCTAGGAGGGTGAGTTCTAATGAGAGAGTACAGCATTTTTCCCGCTTGGGTGAGTATTCCTCGAGTGCAAAAAATCTGGGCGCGACAGACTTCAACCTTATGTGTCGACACATCAAGTTTATATTTTTCAAAGTGTGTCCACTGTCTTCATGTGTCAACACATCAAACCCATGTGTAGACACATCACCCAGAAACTGTCCTTCATGCTTTTCTTGATCAGTTTAGTTTCAAATATTCTAGGGATGTTCAATGGATCTTCTTTTTAAGGTATAATGTTCTCCAAAAACACTTGAGATCTTCAAGAAGTTTTCTCTTTGGGGTATGATGATAGATCAAAGTCTTTAATCCTTCAAAGATGTCTTCCATTCAATTTGGATTGAATTTTTTTCTTTTGATGATCATATTATCTTTGCTATCTTGCTACCAAATTCTTTTTCATTGAAGCCGAATTCCTCTTTTTCATTTTCTAGCTCTTTTTATTTACTGCTAATGTTCTTTTCACCCATGTAAAGCTTCATATACATGATGCTAATTTCTTCTTCTTCAAGATCACTTCATTAGAGACTTGATGAAGTTTACTTTTAAGTACTCTCAATACATATCATCTTTCTTGAATCTTCACAGCTCTTATGTAGTTCTTATTTGAATTCTTTATAAAGATTTTACAGACACAATGAATCCTCATCTTGAACACCTTCAATCTCTTCGAATCCAAATCACCTTTATTTAGTCTTTTCACACTTAATGAAGTCTTTCTTTGAGCACATTCAATCTCTTCAAATACAAATTATCTATTTGAAGTTCGAGTGGGTGCAATTGCTTTATTTTTAGTGCATGACTTGACTTTTGATGCATTGCTTGAACTTATAAGTGTTGTGCATCCATTTCGATATGAATTAGACTTTAAGTCTAAATTATAATCCTTATTAATCTGCACACTAATTGAATGTATTAGTAAACTAACATAAGGTTAGTTATCATCAAAATCAAGGTGTAGAGTCAAGAGTACTGACCATACCGGTCTATCATAAAATTTTAAGCGCAGTTCCCTGACTTTAGTTTAAATTAAGGGGTAATTATATTTTACCCTCTTGTGGTTTAATCCAAAATCAGATGATCCCCCTGAACTTTAAAAGTAAACAAATGATCCTCTTATAGTTTTGGACTAAAGTACAAATAGATGAAAATAATTAGATTTAATGAAAATTGTTATTGATAATTACACTTTACCTCCTGTGGTTTGAGTCAAAATCAGATGACTCCCTATGGTTTAAAAGTGAACACATGACCTCCGGTGATTTTAGAACATTAAAAAGATGATTTGACTTCCTTTTATGCCAAAAAAAAATGAAAACTATTAGATTTACTGAAAATTCTATCATAAAGATATTTTGGTATTTTATATTTTCAAATTAGAATATCCAAAAGATGACTTGGTGAAATAACCAAAAAAATCTCTATAGAACATCAAAGAGACGACTTGGTGAAATAATTAAAAAAAAAAAAACTTGATGACAACACTTTATATTTTGGTATAAAAAAGCCAAATCATATTTTTAATGTTCTAAATTATAGATAAAATGACAAAAATATCCCTATTATAGAATTTTTGTTAAATCTAGGAGTTTTTTATTTTATTTTATCTATTTACACTTTAATTCAAAATCACAGGAGAGTCATCTGTTCACTTTTAAAGTTTAAAGAATCATCTAATTTTTGATCAAACCACAAAAGATAAAACATAATTACCTTTTAAATTAATATTATGTGTAATGTCTGCTAAGAATTTAAAAGGTGAGATATGCACAAGTCTGACTCTATACTGGTAAGCATCTTCTCTTTCTATTTCCTAATTTTATACGGCTCTATTTCATTTATCAAATGGCGATGACGTCCTTCCAAAAGACGTCCTTCCAAATAGAAGTCAATATGAGTGAGATGGTGAAAATATTTACTATGGAGGAGACAGTGCTCCTTTCCATCACGTTGAATGACTTGTTCTATTTCTGTTTTAAGTTTTTTTAAAAAAATTATTTATTAGTAGTTTGTTAGATAAAAACTTATTTATTGTTTTGAATTTTTTTTGTACTACTTATAATTTGTATATGTTTTGTTATGATAAGATTTTATTTTATACTTTTACGATATGTGCATATATATATATATATATATATTACATAAATATATAATATTTATAACGACAAACTCTATATAGTACGCTAATATAGTTCGATACCGATAATATATTTATATACAGTATTGGTGTGTAATGGGCAACTATGCATGAGATACATTGTCATATTATATGTGTGTAGATTTATCTATGTTTTATATAAATTATATTTTTTTCATATATAATTTTTATTTAAATTTGTAAATCTTGATATTATTTTTAAGAATTTCGCACTAAAAGAAATATAGGTGTAAACTACTATTCTACATATGTAAATTAAATATGCTTTTTTTCATTAAACAATACATATACTCTAATGACAATAAAGTTGACTAAAAACAATATCTAGGCTAAGATGATAATTTTAAGTAAAACTTTAATGTACTAAACTTAATAGCCTATCCGTAAGGCCAATATCATATATTAATAGTCATCACACTACTTGCACTGATTCAACGTAAATGAATTTTGACAGTAATTTCGTATATCTTTAAGGTTTTTTATTTGTGCAAAAAATTATGTCATGTATAATATATACACGTACATGTCAACTAAGAAAATGAACAATTAAAGTTGATAACTGTTCTTCTATCAGTCTTGGACGAATAAACTAAGGAAAAAAAATATTTATTTAACACTTCCAACTCAGTTGAAAATATAGATTATAAATGATATTGTATTTTTTATCTCAACTTTTTAAACAATATTCATATAACCCCAGACAATTACAAATTCTTATTTTTGGCGTTTGTTCCATTTTACCATATTTTTTAAACAATCATTTTAAACTCATATATATTATGTATCGTTCTTTGTTGTCTCGTGCTTTTATACTATTAGGGTGGACCGACCAAGGGCCAAGGGTAGACGACCGCCCCTTGAAATTCGAGAAAACAAAAAAATTTTTACCCGACCCATTTTATATTTTGCTAAGTTTTATCTTAACGATTTTTCTCCACTTGAGCTTATGGTACTTAATAATACTTGAGAACTACATTCTAAATGTAAGCTCTAATGATCAATTTTAAAAAGTGATAAGGATTGGTGAGCTTACTCAAAAATTAATTCAAACGAAGAAGGATAATGTCTATCCAGTAGTTTATTTGCTTGTAAAGTTTGCATTGATCTTACCGATTGCAACTGTATTAATTGATATAGCTTTTTTTGCAATGAAGATTATCAAGACTCTATTACGTAATCGCATGGGAGGTGAGTGAATGAATAATTACTTGATATCATACATTGAAAGGGACATATTCAAAATCGTAGATAATGAAACTATTTTACAAAGATTTCAAAATATGAAATAGCAAAGAGAATTGTTGTAATTTGTCGTTTACTTTTATTTACTTAAATATTATCGTATTCGTTATATTATCTTAGAATTAACCATCTTACTTAGTGACAGACAGAGAGCAGGCGAGCGGGTGAGGGCCAATGTGTCCCAAAGTTTTGAAAATCTTCTTTATATTCTATGCATTTTTAGATATTTTATATATAATATAGTATATTGCCTCCCAAAATTGCTAAATTTTCTTTCATCTTTGTAAATTTTTGAATATTTAAAATATTATATAGTGTATTGATCTTCTAAAAATTAAAATATTTTCCTCAATCCTATTATCAACCAAAATTTTTTTTTTATGTCTTCCCCCTCTCAATCAAAATCCTGGGTACACCACTAATAACTATGCTTAGAAGTCATTTATATTTAGAAAAAGCAATATCCAATCTTCTTATGTCTAGTCACACTAGGCTAAGGTAAATTTTTTGTTTTGTATGCTTGTATATGGGATCTGCTTATTCTTGCTTTACGAACTCAAGTTATTTCATCAAACTTTTAACAAAACCTGATACATTTTTTTCAGTTAAGTGAGATGAATTAGCTTGAAATCGACACTTTTAAGGTTCAACACATCAATAACAACGTTCCTCAGGATTTAAAACTTATTTTTTAGTGGAAAGGTTGATGTTTTTGGTTACATATTATTGAAAGTTATTTTTACAGAAAAGATTGTGATTTATAGGATGTATTTAGAGAAAAGTGAACAAAAAATCCATTAGACTAAGAGACTTTGAGAAAGAGAGATGAGACTGCATTTGAAATTTTCCAAAAGACAATTCATTCAGAGATATTTTTTTAAATAAATTAGCAAAGTAAGATCTTTAGAATTGAATAAGAACTTGAATTTTTCTTGCTTAATGTTTGGGTTTGAGTCTATGTAGCTTTTCGGTGGGGCTAAAACTATTCAATATTTAAAGCACGAGGTTGGACCTAACCTTCAGCTAAAACATAAGTACAGTAGGGTCTTTCACAATTGAATGTGTGATGTTAAAGGGTAATACTCCCTGATGAATGTGTGAAATAGTCTATCTGCATATTTATTTAGATTGCCAAAAATAAATCATTTAGATTACCAAAAATAAAAGGTGAGATCTTTAAATTATGTTTTGAAAATGCTCTGAGACTATTACTGCTAATTGCGAAGGTGAATTCACTACCACAGGACCACTAAATTGTTACACTGCCTTTGTGAACATCTACTTTTATAAACAAAAAAGAAAAGAAAAAAAAAAGTGAAGATTTTGAAGATAATTCAATAAAAGATGGAGAGAGGGGTATTCTACCGGTGGAATAAAGGCATTGAGGAGCCAAGAATAATTTGGCATGCTAATATTGCTTAATTTTTATCTTTAGCGTCGGAGTTTATTTTATTTTATTTTTATTGGGTACAAATACTCTAAGAGTCTAAAGCCCATAAAGTTAAAAAAAAATAATTTAAATTTTAGTTGAAAAAAATAACTAAAAAAAAACTATTTCTATAAGTTAGTTTATAAACTACATCTAAATGAGGTAATCGATCCAAGATGAGCGCAGGTTGGATTAGAATCAAGCTTGTTTTTCCAAGCAGAGCTTTTGCAAACAATTTTTGACATCCGATCCACCAATATCACATTCTAAAAAATAAAAAAAATCTCTTTAACGCATGGCTCATCAGAAACTAGACTCATTTACCTTTTCAATCATTTACAGCTCGACTCTAGAAACTGTCTCAATTAATATAGATTTTGTTCTCAAGTTGAAGCCAAAAATGGATTCAGCAGCGAATAGCATGAAAAATGATTTTCTCCAATACGTGGCAGCACACTAAGCTGCCACGTATTAAAATTATGTTAATAATCTATTAAAATTCTTTTTAAATCTTAGGTACCATTCATAGAATTATTATATCTATAAAAAATAAATATATAAATACATGGTCAAATAATATACTACCACATGATAGTATAACCAGATTGCATAGCATTTTTAGAAGCTTTGCCACCATATATGCCACATTTTTAAGGGACAAGATGCAGCTTCATATTAGACTTTTTTGAAAGCAATCTGCTGCCAGAGGAACAATCAATTATTAGATCTGTGTAGCTATTGATTGCAGACAATGGGAAAATTGGTTTGGATTACCTTATGATAATGGAACAGTTTTTGTTCAAGAAGCTCCTAGAGTACTGGTATATATTCAATTACAGAACCACCCAAAAAGATCAGAGATATATTGAGAGAATTATTTAAAAATAAATATTTGGTTTGTACTAAGAAAACAAGTTTAAAATGCTTCGTGGTTTGGTTGGTGAGGACTGGATAGGAGCTGGGGCAGCCATTTGTGATGCCGACGACAAGGCCGGGCTAGTAGCCGGAGTAATTGGAACCACAGGCAGCATGTCTGGCCCTGCTTTAGAAGATAAATCTTGAGCCTGATATTCATAATCCGACTTATTAAGTCCCTTTCGCTTTCCTGAATTCTTATCATCTGAATTTATAGCATTTGGACTGTCCGGCGGCGTTGGGAAAATCAGGCCGGAAGTGTAAGGAACTCCTGTCTCCGGAATCCATGCATCACCCATAAGGAAATTGGAGGCTGTGAAACGTTCGGCGGTCGCTTTCGTGACCTCCTTGACACCTTTCCATTGAGCCCGATTCAGCTTAGAAGCTGCCGGGCCTCTATTGTTATATTCGGTATAGAAGCAAGTGTCGAGGCCGAAAGTTCCGTTCCACGGCATCCACCCATCTGACACTATCAGATCGTCGACGTAGGACTCCATGATGATGGTTCTTGAGTATTCTTTCCACGGCCGACCGAGGTATGATTTGAGCACGTTCCTGACCGGATAGTATGCCGGGTCGGCCGTGATGGTGCAGTTTTGGAGGACGATTGCCGTGGGCTGACGGCTTTCTTTCCTGCCTTGTGCCGTGACAATGTTGGCCTGGTTGCTCAATGGCTTCCGAACCACCATGGTGCAGTTTTGGAAGATTGAAGCACTGTCGCCGAAAATGAAATCGATGGTGCCGGAAATGACACAGTCCCTGTAGAATTGCCGGTAGGTGTGGACGTAAAGGGTGTCTTGGTAGCCGTCCATTTGGCAGTTGTGGAAGATCGTCATGTCGGCTCCAACCCGCAACGCGACGGCTTGGTGCTTTTCTGGACCGGCAGAGTTTTCGAATCCGATGTCCTTCGCCATGAAATAGTCTCCAAGCACGACTGCAGAAATAATTTTTCCGCAAGTTATTGCTTAGTTCTGTGTTACACGTTTTTAGAACGTTGTTATAAAACATGGCACACTAGTGTTTAAATTTAACGATCCAATATGATTTGAAATTATTTTTCTATTTATTTTTTTAAAGGTCATCTAATGAAAAAGAAAATTAAATATAATGAATCAAAATATAAGTAGAATAGAATTTTGATATAACAATATACAAAAAAAAATAGGCAATAATACTCTTAAAATATATTTTTAGATGATTAATTTAAAAAAAAATACTATTCTTACAAGAAATTCATACAAAATTTACATATAAAATGGCATGACAGTGATAATTTTGTAATTAAAAGTCATTACGGTGGATGTTTTGTTTCGAAGTGAAAGGTTCTTATTAAGATACATTATTTTCTTAAATGTCTAAATATTGAAGAAAATTGTTATATCTTAATTTTAATAGTATAACTAAAGGCCAACCCGTGCAATGCATGGGGATTAAGTATTATTCAAAATTCCCTATTTGCCTACTATTGTCTTTTACCTTAGAAAGATGGACAAGAAATATTTAAAAAAGTGATTGTATATATATGTTGTAAGTAATTGATTCAAAATTTAAAATAATTAAGTATACAATATTAATTTATTTTATGAAAAAATAATATTGTGAAAAATAAAAGAACTCGTAAAAACTCAGGTGAGTTAATGCAATAGAGCTTTTTTTTCAATACTTTGTATGAAAGAAAAAATTGATAATACTAGATTTAATCATAGTCAATTGATTAAGTTATTTTTTTTAAATTTAATCATAGAATTTTAGGTATTTTATTTTGACCGGATAAAGATACATATACTTTAATAAAACTCAAAAACTTGTGATATCATTGACATCATAACTGTCCTGTAAATCACAAATCTGCAAGTAATTTATTTATCTAAAATCCTGCTTTTCTTTTTCTTTTTAGTATATTACTTTTTAATAGTTAACTCAATCTTATCTTATATATATCTTATAAAATTAATAGTGTAGTCAATTAATAGTTATCTAATCAACTGTCAACAAATTAAATAGTTATCTAACAAATTACCCTTATGACGTGACATTTTAAAAATATAAAAGTATTTAAAGTGTCACGTAAGAGTGAGATAAATTATAGGGACAAACACAATTTATATATATATATAATTTATATAAGTTTACTCTTAATGTACCATATTTTAGTATATGTGGCGTATCACGTTTCTGTTTTTATTTTCCATTCCTTCTAGATAACGTAAGCTAGTTTCTCAAAAACAAAAAAAAAAATTGATAAAAAAAAAAAATCTAATTTAACCACATACCAACGGTTGCAGTATGGAAGGTGGAAATTCCGTCAATGAAGTTCCGGCTTCCGGTGATCTTCGTCTTGGTTGGGCCATCTCCAATTACCATCAAATGGGTCATGGTTCTATTAAACTCAACTTTCTCCTCGTAAACGCCCTCCTTGATATAGAGCACAAAGGTCTTGTTACTAAATTTGGGGATATCTTCTAAGGCTTCATTAATGGTCCTGTACTTTCCGGTCCCATCCTTGGCTACAATCAGGTCAGCTTTGATCGTCCCCGGCATTGCCGCAAGGAGTTTTCGCCTTCCTGCCTCGGCCCAATACGGGTATTCGCCATGACCCAAAGT
>CM065379.1:38645817-38683317 GCA_033060915.1 Euryodendron excelsum
CCCAACCCTAGGAATTGGGTGTGCTTAGCCAGGGAGGTGAGATAACCGTCTTCGAGGGTGCATTGGCTAGTGGTCTTTGCGTGTTGTTTCCTCGGCCCGTTAGGGAGATTCTACAGAGGTTGCACCTCTCTCCTGGGTAGCTTGCGCCGAACGCCTAGCGGATTATAGCGGGTTGCATGATCCTCTAGCAGATCGTCCACAGGAGGGACGTGACGCCTGAGGAATTCTTGTATTACTACAGGCCGACTAAGTGTGGGAGGGGCTACTTGTACTTTTCAAGTCGATCGAAGGGGCTTGATCTGATTGGTGAGCTTCCATCTTCACACAAGAACTGGAAGGACCGGTTCTTCTTTATTAGCGGAGAGGGCTGGGAGTTTTGCCCCTGGGAGATAGACTTATCTACTCGAATCCCCAAGCAATGGGGCTACTCGAATAAGAAGGGCACGTTCTTTTCACCGAGTCTTCCATTTTGCGTTTGCTTCCATGTGTCATCCGTTCTGATTTAGGTGTCCTATGGGTGTCAGGTCGGGTTAAGCCCTTTCTGCCTGCAAAGCATGAGAGGGCTGTAGAGAAGGTCCAAGAGTACAAGTTTTGGACCGCCAAGGACCTGGTGACTGTCGAGGTGCTTGCTCAGTATCTCTTGGGGCTCAAACCGACCAGAGAGGCTTTGACTACTGAATGTGAGAGGAGTGAGTAGATTTTTTATTTCATTAGGCTGATCCTTGTCTGACTTCTGCAACTTTTGTTTGCAGACCGTAGTCTCCCACCATTAGTTAACCCAATCCCACAGTAACTCAGTCTGATTCCCCAGTAGTGCAGCCATCTTCCAAGCCGGATGCCATGAGTTTCGACATCAACTTCCTGGCCAAGAAGAGGGCGATGGGGTCAGCCGCTCTGGGAGTAAAATGCCAGAAGACTGCCGAAGCGGCGGACGTGGCGAAAGAACTCCCCCCTCCCCCTAAAAAGGCATCCCCCCAGAAGGGGAAGGGCACGGCTCCAGTGGTCATCAGACCACCTCCAACTGCCAAGCCGAGGCATAGCACGGTCGCACCTGCAGACTCCCAGACACGTGCAAGTCCAGCTGCGTCAGCCCTGAACAACGTCGTGGATAGCTCATATGTAGCCTGGGAGAGGGCGGTAGACGCGATAAAGCCCTTAGATGTCTCGAGGTTAGGCAAGCATCCGAATTCGTGTCTGGTCAGGGACGCGAACCATGACCTATTCAAGGTGAACTCATTTATGTAGTTGTCACTCTGTTTTGTCTTTACCTGTGTTTGCCCAACTTCTAACTGTTGGATTTTTAGTCTCTTGCTAAAGTCATGACCCTGGGCCACCACTTAGGAACTTCAGATAAGGCCCTTCAGGATGAAAAGAAGGCCAACACTGCCCTCGTCCAGGAAGTTCACTCTTTGAAGGTTGAAGTCACCACTGCTCGTGCTGAGAGGGACTCGGCCTTGGAGGAGCTCAAGTTGGCTCGCGAGGAGATTGAGAGGCTTACGAGGCAAGCCAACAAACTGTTGTTGGACTTCTCGGCCGAGCAAGCCAAGAGGCACGAATTGGAGAGGAGCGTAGCCGCCTTCGGCGAGGAGCTTTTGAAGGCGAAAACCAAAGCGATTTAATAGTTCAAGGATGGGGACGATTTCCAGGCCTTGCTGGAGCCCACTTTCCTTCAAGGCTTCGATTTGGCAAAGGGCAAGGCGACAAAGAAGTATCCCAACCTGAATTTCTCTGGCCTTGATCCCCTTGAAGAGGAAGCCCGGCCTACCCCTGAAGGGGCCGATCAGGCTGCTACAGGACAGGCGGTGGTTGAGGCCGCTGAGGGGGTCCAGTCAAAAGTCCCTCAGGTGATGGCAACTAAAGAGGCTCAGCGGGAGGTCGTTGAGGGAGAAAGGAAGTGGACTGCTGAGGGGTAGGCTCAGACATGACTGTAGTTCGTGCTCTTTTTTTTTTTTTTGCAAAGGGGCGTTTTTGCCTTTGTACTCCTTTCCGTATCAATGAAAACTTCTTCTTATACTTAGCGTTTGCAGAATATTTTGTTGAAATAACTTGTAGAATTCTTGTTGTCTTTGCATGGTCGAATGCTAAAATTGGACAATGTTGTGGCGTTCCTTCCGAATCTGGCTCTGCTCGGTCATGTAGGCCGTGTAAATTTAACACCATTGCCATAAAGGCCGTTTGGCTCTACTCGGCCACGTGGGCCGAGCAGATTCTATGCCATTGCTATAAAGGCCGTCTAGCTCTACTCGGTAAGTGAACTAAGCAGATTCTGTGCCATTGCCATAAAGGTCGTCTGGCTCTGCTCGGCAAGTAGACCGAGCAGATTCTGTGCCATTGCCATAAAAACCGTCTAGCTTTGCTCGGCAAGTGGACCGAGCAGATTCTATGCCATTGCCATAAAGGTCGTCTGGCTCTGCTGGGCATGTGGATCAAGCAGATTCTGTGTCGATTCCATGCAAGTAGACAATTGTTGAACGGTCGCTTTTATTGATAGTCTGTTAAGTTACAATTAGGAGCCTTTCAAGAGTAGTACTTCCTTAAGTGCTCGGCGTGCCACAGGTGTGGAAGTTCCTTTCCTCCTAGATTGTTCAACCTGTAGGTCCCCTTCTTGGTACTGCCAATCACCTCGTAGGGTCCTTCCCAATTGGGTCCAAGCTTACCCTATCTCGGATCTTTGGTAAATTGGTTGACTCTTTTCAAAACAAGGTCCCCAGTCGCGAAGTCCTTTGCTCGAACTCTATAGTTGTGGTATTGGCGCATCTTCTGCTGGTAAGACGCCACCCTCATAGCTGCCTGTAGCCTCCTTTCTTCCAACAGATCTAGGTTCACATTCATAGCCTCGTTGTTGGCGATGGAGTCGAACTGTGTCATCCTCGGCTTGGGGAGGCCGATCTCTACTGGGATAACGGCTTCGTTGCCAAAGGTAAGTGAGAACGGCGTTTGCTTTGTGGACACTCTCTCTGTTGTTCTGTAGGCCTAAAGGATGTTAGGGAGTTCTTCCGTCCACAAGCCCTTGGCCTTCTCCAACTTCGTCTTGAGTATCTTCAAGTGGGACCTGTTTGTAACTTCAACTTGGCCGTTGGCTTGAGGATGCTCAGGGGAAGAAGCGTGATGGCTAATCCCCAGGTCAGTGCATAATTGGTTGAACTGTCTGTCCTCGAACTGCTTCCCATTGTCCGTGATGAGGGTCCTGGGGATTCTGAACCTGCAAACGATATTCTGCCAAAAAAACTTCTTTATTTTCTCCTCAGTGATCGTCGGTAGGGCCTCTGCCTCCGCCCACTTAGTGAAGTAGTCGATAGCCACGATCGCGAACTTCCTTTACCCTTTGCCGAGCGGCAACGGTCCCACGATCTCGATTCCTCATTGGGCAAAGGGCCATGGGGTTTGGATCGGGGTCAACTCCTGAGCGGGCAGGCTCGAAATGTTAGTAAACCATTGACACTTGTTGCACTTTTTGACGAATTCCTGGGCATCTTTCTCTATGGTGGGCCAGTAGTAAGTTGTTCGCAGGATCTTTTTGGCAAGGGATCAACCACCAGAGTGGTTTCCACACACCCTTTCGTGAACCTCCCTCATGACGTAGTCTGCCTCTTCTTTATTGGCGCAGCAGAGCAGCGGCCATGTGTGCCCCCTTATGTAGAGAATCCCGTTTTGTATGAAGTACTTGCTCAAACGGTACTAAATTTGCCTCGCTTCGTTCCTATCTTCAGGCAGGGCTCCGCTTTCCAAGAAATTCCTTATCGGACTCATCCATGAAGTTTTGGGCTTGGTCTGGTTGACTTTTGGAATTTGGATGCTCGGTGAATCAAGAATCTCCATTGGGATGTTCGGGTTTGGCTCATTGGACAAGGCAATCCTAGCCAGCCGGTCCGCCTCTTTATTCTGCAATCTCGAGACACGTTCTAGTAGGATCTTCGTGAACCTCCTGGCTAAGCACTTCGCCATTTAGCAATACTATTTCATGTTGTCTTCTTTGGCCTCGTACTCTCCCTGGACTTGCTCCACCACCAATTGGGAGTCGCTAGGCACAATTATCTGTTCAACCCCCATTCACCGAGCCATTCTAAGTCCGGCAATAAGTGCTTCATATTCAGCAACGTTGTTGGTGGCAAGGAACTTGAAGCGGAGAGCATATTCCATCTTGTGATCGTCTGGAGTGACGAGGACCATGCCGGCACCACTGGAATCGTTAGTGGAGGAACCATCGACATTCAAGACCCAGTGGCTGTCCGTGAGGTAGTCTTCACTGGTGGCAGAGGGTGGGTTAGTGAATTCTGCGATGAAATCCGCAACAGCCTGCCCTTTGATTGCCATTCGGGGTCTATAGTAGATGTTAAACTGATTGAGTTCAACTGACCATTTCATCAAGCGTCCCGACGTCTCTGGCTTGTGTAGAATGCTCTTCAAAGGCTGGTCGGTGAGTACCACGATCGTGTGGGCTTGGAAGTAGGGCCTCAAGCGCCGAGCTGCAGTCACCAGCGCGAGGGCCATAAGCTCCATCCTCGGGTACCGTTCTTCGGCTCCACGTAAAGCGCGATTGGTGCAGTACACTGGCCTCTAGATTCCTCATTCTTCCCAAACAAGAGTTGAGCTCACTGATATCGCCGACACTGCCAAATAAAGAAACAGTTCTTCCCCCGAGAAAGTTCGGATGAGCAGCGGGACTGAGCTCAGATATTGTTTGAGTTGATTGAAGGAAATTGCACATTCCTCGTTCCACTGAAACGCCTTCCGCAAAATTTTAAAGAATGGAAGGCACTTGTCTATGGACCTGGATATAAACCTGTTCAGCACTGCGACACATCCTGCCAACCGTTGAACGTCTTTTGTCGTCCGGGGCGCTTGCATGTCAATGATGGCATGGATCTTCTCTGGATTTGCCTCAATTCCCTTATGTGAGACCATGAAACCAAGGAACTTTCCCGAGGCCATGCTAAAGGCACACTTGGCGGGATTAAGCTGCATCCGGTATTTATAGAGTGTTTAGAACGTCTCTTCGAGGTCCTGTAGATGGTTGGCAGCTTCCTTGCTCTTCACCAACATGAAATCCACGTAAACTTCCACATTACGCCCAATATGTGATTTGAACATGAGGTTGACCAGCTGTTGATATGTTGCCTCTACATTCTTTTGGCTGAACGGCATGACGTTGTAGCAATAGAATCCCCAGTCTGTGATGAAGGCTTTATGCTCTTGGTCTTGCTCGGCTATCCAGATCTGGTTATAGCCTGAAAAAACATCCATAAAAGTTAGCATTTCATACCCTGAGGTAGAGTCGACGAGGAGGTCGATGGTTAATAGGGGAAAACTGTCCTTTGGGCATGCATTGCTCAGGTCGGTGAAGTCAACGCACATTTACCATTTCCCATTGGACTTCTTTGCCATGACAACGTTAGAGAATCAAGTGGGGCAATGCACTTCCCGTATGAACTTCGCCTGCACCAGCTTTTCCGCTTCCGTGACTACATCATTCCTATCTGGCGCAAAGTTCTTTTTCTTTTGCTTGACCGGCCTGCCCTCAGGGTTAATGTTCAGGTAACGAGTTGTTACTCGCGTATCAATACCAGGCATATCCTCGTGAGACCAGGCGAACACGTTAATGTTGTCCCTTAAGAATCTTTGCAGTTGCTGTTTCAACTCTTCTGGTGTAGCAGCCCTAATCTTCACGGTTCTATCATGTGCTTGAGTGTCGACCGAAACTTCTTCTAGCTCTTCCGCTGGCTCACCCCTCCTGACTTCCTCTTCATCCCTTGGCTCGAGCTTTTCGATGACCAAGGTCTCTTTGTTGGGTTTCCCTTTGAGGGAGGCCATGTAGAATTCCTGTGCTTCATTTTGGTCAACCCTGGCGCATCCGACCTAGTGTCGGTCGGGAATTTAATCCTTAGGTGGTACGTGGAAGTGACGGCTTTGAACTAGTTTAGAGTAGTTCATCCAATGATGGCGTTGTATGCAGACGGGCAATCCACGACCAAGAAGTGGACCATTTTTGTCGTCCGGTGTGGTTCCTCCCCGAAGGTCACTGGTAAGACGATGAACCCGAGAGGGACCACCTGGTCTCCTGTAAAGCCGACCAGGGGCGAGCTGACTGGCTGCAGCTTTTCTTAGCCGATTTGCATCTTCTCAAAGGCCCCCGGAACAGGATGTCAGCCGAGCTTCTGCTGTCGACCAAGATTCTCCAAGTTTTGAAGTTGGAGATCACCGCGGAGATGACCAAAGGGTCATCGTGTGGTTGGTGAAGCTCGGTAGCTTCTTCTTCCATGAAGTTGATCACGGGGCCTTCGGTCTTCGTCTTTTTGTTGGCCGCCCCGACCAACATTACTTCCGCCTCGGTTCAGATGTCCCGAACGTGCTTCTTCAATGCTGAAGAGGACTCCCCTCCTCCAGTCCTCCTGCAATAATGCTTATCTCCCTAATAAGTTGGGTGGTTGTTTCGGTCCGTGCCGGACTGCGTCGGTCTCCCCACAGTCAGTCTCGGCTAGCCACATAACGATTGATTCTTCCCTACTTGATCAGATCCTTGATCTGTTGCTTTAGGTCAATACAGTCTTTCGTGTCATGGCCGTGATCGAGATGGAACCAGTAGTATCTCCTTTTGTTTCTCATGCTCGAGGGTGTCTTCAGAGGCTCGGGCCATTTCAGGTCCAGGTCGTCCCTTATCTCCATCAACACATCCTTCAACTTCGTGGTGAGTGGGGTGAACGTTTGGTCGAGCCCGCGATGGTGTTCGCATCTCTCTTCTCCCTGGCTCTTTTTCCGGTTGCTGGTCCTGCTCGCCTTGGTTTCCCTTTCCTCGTTTGAGGTTCTGCCCGACCTCTTCTTATCTACGTGCGAGCTACTCCCCTCGTCATTGTCTCACCTTACGCTCATGGCATCTTTTGCATTCATGTGCTTCTGAGCCTAAAGCATCAACTCGGCCATGTCTTGGGGTGGCCTCTTCGATAAGGAGAAGAGGAGCTTCCCTGTTCTTAAGCCGCTCATGAATGCCGTGATGGCCACCTTGTCGTCCACGTCATCCATGGCCAGAGTTTCTTAATTGAACCTCCCCACGTATTCCCGTAGCGTCTCATCCACCTTTTGCCTCACGGTCAAAAGGTATGCTGCAAGCCTTCTTTGCCTCTAGGCCCCGATATAGTCGCTCACAAAGAGCTTGCTGAGTTCTTTGAAGGTGGAGATCGTCGCTAGTTTGATCTTGTTGAACCAGGTTCGCGCCGAACCTTTCAACGTGACTGGGAAGGCTCTGCACATGATCTCGTCCGGCACTGCCTGCAGATGCATGAGCACCCTGATCCAAGTGGTCCACCGGGTCTTTAGATCCGTCGAACACGTTCACGGTCGGCATTTTGAACTTTGGGGGGAGTGGATAGTCCATCACCTTCTGGGTGAAGGGTGAAGCTATTCTTCCAATGAGCGTGTCCACCGTGTTTGGGGCTTTGGCTTCCACAACAGACAAAACTCCTACCATCTGGGCCTGCATGGCTCTCAGTTATTTGTCCCAAGCTTGGGAGCTTTCCGGTTTGTCACCTACCATCTCTATTCTCGACGGGATGGCATGGCTGGTTTGTGCTTCCTCAACGTAAGGCTCACAGCAGAGTAGTGGGTCCTTAACTCGTCCTCCATTGCCGTTTTCATTACCGTTGTGGAGAACGGAAGGTTCATTGTTAACCTCATGTTCCTCTTGTTTCGCCACTGGTGGGTTGGGTGGCAGTGGAATCCCTCTAGACGAAGTTGGAGCTCATTGGAGAAACTCTGCGCTTTGGCGTGCCAACTGTTGCATGTTGGCCATTATGTCAGCCATTGTCTTATCCAAGCTTCAATCTGCCATCGAGTTTTCTTTGGGGAGAGTGTTAATCCCAAACCTAGCCAAGACCATAAAAAGTCACGAGAACAGTCGTTTTCCACAAACGACGCCAACTGATGATGCAGCAATCTCGTGGTGTCTTGCACCCAGGCCGTTAATGAGCTCTCTCCCGGTGGTTGGTTGTCTCCTACACTAAATCCACCGGTGTGGTGGCAGCTAATGGCCCTTCGATGTTCAAGTTAGCTTCAAGGGTGATGATATTGTTAAAGAGAGTATTCTTAGGGTTTTCTGGTTTGCGTACCTAGAGGAGTTGGCTGTTTCTTTGCTTTGTATATCCTCGTGGGAGTAGTAGGTGGCCTCTCCACGTGACGGCCTCTCGTTGGAGAGTCAGAACTGTGACAGGGCACTCGAGAGGGTCTTCTCTACACTCCATAGTAACGTGTGTCAGAACGGTGTCAGGGGTAGGGCGATTGTCACTTGCACACTCCACACCCACGCTCCAAGTGTACGCCAGGGTGTTCGATATTAGGTGTGGGCTCTATTGACGTGGTCGCGAGGCCGATAAGATTAGAGTATCCTTCCGAACGGGCGGCCGGCTCCGGATAGACGAGGGTTAACTGTAAGGGGACTAGGTCGAGCGAAGACCAGATGACGCGGGAATATGTGGTCTGGTCGGAGCCGATCAACAGATCATACGGTCTCTGGTCTGGTCGAAAAAACATCATCACCAGTAAGTATATTTATTATATCTAGCATAGTAGGAGACTATTCCAAGAGTAGGAGGGGCCAAGCCCCTATAGTCTTCAAATGCCTCTGTCCCTGGGGATCATGGCCCCCTACTTAGACAAAATTTCATTTAAGCTCTATAAATTTTTTATGATACAAAGGTACGTGTATATTGTCTCCCCTTAAAATTTTAAAATTTTTCTTTGACCTTGCAAAATTTAAGAATTTTTACATGAGCACTAGAGAAAATTAACAAAGTTTTATCTTAAACCTTCTAAAATTTAAGAAATTTTATTTAAACCCCTCAATAAAATTCAAAATTTTTTACCTTAGCCAATTCAAAATTTTTTACCTTAGCCTTCTAGGACCCCTTAATGTAGTTTCTGGTTCAGTCTCGCCAAGTGGCTGGCGGACGAAAGAACGTAAAAGGACGAATAACTCCCCCAGATAGCATGTAACTATGTGGTTGTACACTGTGTCGATGCTGGTGTTTGGATGCAGAGTTCCCAATCCAAATCATGAATAGCTAGAAACAAATTTTATTGAATTTGCTTGATATTATTACTTTTTGGTAGGGAAAAAAATAGAAACAAATTTCAAGAGTACAAGAACAGAAAGAAAGGGAGGGATTTCTCAAGGGAGTATTCACATTAAACCAGCAGTGTACGGGACCCCAGTTGCAGGCAGCCAGTTATCTGCTGAAATGAACCTGGAGGCGGTGAAGTTGGCTGCATCGGTCGCGTTTATCAAGTGGAACCCAGGCCATGTAACCCTGTTGGTGGTATTAGACCCGGGTCCTCTGTTTTTGTACTCTGCATAGTACGATGTGTTCAGCGCAAAATCCCCGGACCAGGCGGTCCAACCAGCAGGGTCAATCAAGTTACCCATGGAGGATTGCATGTAAACTGTTCTAGAGTACTGTTTCCATGGCCTGCCCAAGAAAGTCTGCGTCGTGCCATTGCTCGAAGCCAAATCCGGGGCGGCTTTGATGCTACAATTTTGTATAGAAGTGCCTGTATTCTGATTTATGTCAGTCCTGCCTTGTGCTGTAATGGCATTGAACTGGCCTTGCAAAGGAAGCCGCGGATATAGAGTGCAGTTTTGAAAAACTGCCGCTGCGTTTCCAAATATGAAGTCTATAGTACCATAGATTTTGCATTCCTTGTAGAATTGCCTGAGAGAATGGGAGTACAAGGTGTCCTGGTAGCCTTCGATACTGCAGTTATAGAAAGTGGATAAATCGGCACCGTTTCGGAGTGCCACTGCTTGATGCTTTGCTGCTCCTGCTGTGTTGCGAATGGTTAAGTTTAATGCCACGAATCCTTGCCCAACCACAGCTGCAAATAAGAGTATTCATTGAGAATGTAAGGTTTAGTTGGTTTTTGAACTGCTTGAAAAAATAGACTGTAAGAGTAAAAAAAAACTAGATTTGATGAAAGTAATGCTATACAATTAGAAAATTTATTCAAGATATATGACCAAAATGATGAGGTTAAACGGAAATCATTTACTTTATTTTAAAATAAAAACACTTATTATAATAATTTTTAATTATAAAAATATTACTGGTACATCATTCTAATATGATTTTTGAAATAATTTTTTGTAACAATAACATTTTCCTTGAATAGCTGTTCTGATGTGATGAATAGCTAGGCATGTGTAATGGTAGATTAGTGCTATATATATATATATATATATAAACAGAACAGCTATAGAGGAAATAAGTAAAGAATGACGCAGTAACTTTCCATTTTATTACTTTCAAGAAAAAGCTAGGCCATTCAAGTAGCTTAAATTTCAATTCTCGTCAAAACTTTTGCATGAAATTTATGTAAAATAGATTTTTCTCCTAGAAATGGTAAACTGAGATAAATGGAATGCCATAGTCAAGCTTACTAAAAGTTGCAGAATTAAATGTCGTCCACCCGTCATCCACGCTACGGTTCCCAGAGATTATAGTCTTGTGAATGCCATCGCCGACCATCATCAAGTAGGGTTTGTTCTTACCAATGGAAACATACTCATCATAAGTTCCGGCAACCACATAAATCAGGAAGTAGCCATTTCCGGCAACAGTATTATTTGGCGCTGCTGCCACTGCATCGTTGATGGTGGTGAAGTTCCCCTTTCCTTTTTTGCTCACAATCACCATTTGACTTACCTTCACCGTAGCCCCACTCGTTTGCAGGAGCTTTCTCCCACTCACCGACTCATACAACTTCCGGTCTTGGCTTGACATTGTCACCGGCAAGTCACCGTTGTGACCAAAATCGGTGTCGGAAAATGCATGCTCTCTTTCACTTAGCCACCGGTCTTTTCTCCTATCGTGAACCCAACCGTGCTTGTAAAGCGCGAGAGATATGCTATATAGCATGCTTCCGTTGTAGAATGGAGTTAGAAGTGCATTTTGAATGCTCGAAGCCGAGGTTGTGGCTTGAAGCCCATCCGAACAAGTTTGTATGTTGGTTAAAATAGCACTCAGCAAAGTATGTACGTCTTCGGCTTGTAAACTCTGAAGGGTGTCTGTAGAATCGATAGCTTGAATAGTGTCAGAAAAGAAATCCATGTTTAAGCCGAGGAGAAACTGGCAATCTTCGATGGCATGAATGGTGGGTTGAGGGAATGCATAATGGTATCTGAGGTAACCATTGACCAAAGAAAGGAAATTTCTAGTTGTGGCTAAGGAACGATAGATGGAAAGCCGGCCATAGTCATAAATGGTGGCGGATTGGTTATGCGGAAGCATGGATTTGCAGTAGAAAGGGAAAGGAGTGGAATTGCAAATGGTCTCTGGAGAGGTAGGTGTTGAGGGATAGAAACTTGCAAGAGATGTAGAGAAGAAATGGAACATGAGAAAGAGTGACAAAACGCATATAGAGGAATGAATGGAAGCCATGTTTGTCACACTAGATTTGGATGCAATGTGATGTGGGATATGGCATATATATATATACCTTGTATCTATGCAAACAACTTGAATTTAAATATGTCAACTCAAACTTGATAGTGCAATGCATGGCTAATATATATATACATATATCCTAGTATTTATGCAAACAACTTGAATTTAATTATGTTTAGTCCAACATCTATGTCTGCTAAAAAGCGCGTTGATCTTGATATGCGTCTTTGGGAGGGTTTAATATTTCGATTTTTGTCATTCCATGACAAATTATGAAAGCTGGAGAGCACAATAGTATGTGGTACGTTGGCAACTAGACCAGGTCAGCTCTTTCACCGTCACCCTGTAGTTCTAGCTAGGTTGTTTCTGCAGCTTGAACTTATTTGTAACTGGTTTGAGCCTGTGAAGAACCACCCAAATGTGATATATATATATATATATATATATATGCACTGCCCTGTGGTCAACTAGGGAAGGTTGTTAGTAGACGCGTCTACCGCAAACTGCAGGGGGCTAACTAAGGTTGCAAAAACCCCTTGGCAAAGTCCTTGTTATTATCTGTAAAACCATTCAACACATGATCTCCTAATTTGGGTTCCTGGGGAGGCAATGGCAGTGGAGGTATGGACCAATAGTCTATCGAGGTGTAGAATTTTGTTTTCTAGTTTTTGGCTATGTGTTCAAGATTGTTGAGGCCAACTTATAGACATTTTGACTAATTTTCTCCTTTATCTAATGAAAGACAGACTATTTACGTTAGGACTAGGAGATTAACGAAAGATAAATTTATCGTGACCTAACTCTAATGCAATGTTTAGAAACTAGATTTATCGAGAAAAAAGAGAAGAAAATGAGATATTTTAAATTGAGATAATTATACTTTATCTCTTTGTGATTCGACAAAAATTAAATAACCCGCATGTGGCTTAAAAATAAACATATAATTTTCTTGTGATTTGAACTTAACTTTAAAATGAATAAAAACTGTTAGAATTAATGGTAATTCTATAACAAGAGCAATTTTGTCATTTTATCTCTCTAAAATAGAACATCAAGAAGATGATTTTGTTATTTTACGTGAAAATAAAGTGTTATCCTTCGCATGAACATTTTTATCATTTTATCAAATTTGTCATGATTTTATTTACTTTGCAGATAAGTCCAAATCTAAGGGAGTTATGTATTTAATTATAAACTATATGAGAGTTATTTGATTTTCGCTCAAACTATAAGAAGATAAAGTGTAATTACCCTTTTTGAATTCTTACTTATTTTCTTTTTATATTGTTTTGTTATGTACTTTTTCTATAAAAAAAAAAACCATATAACTTCATATCATTTTTCTTTTTCTTTTTCCTCACCAAATACTTAATCCAATTACAGTATAAATGGATTGCCAATCTCTAAACTCAAGACTCTGGATATACAGCTCGTCGGTGTAGAATTCATTAACTTGGAGGTAGTTTGATTTGGAATGCCTCTCTTCTCTCAAATATTCAGCTTTCATGATGTTTATCTGGAGACAGATCTGCTGCCACATACAGTACCATAAATTACACCTATTAGAAGCCATGCATTGATCAGTCTGTGAAAAAAATCAAACTTGGAATCACAGCTTGTGTTTATTCACGACAGCTCAATTTATTTGCAACCCTACTGGCATGCATCAGGCATACGCTAGCTAAAAACTCAATACCATGGTGACCTAGCTGCTGACGTAGTATAAGTCTTAAGCTTTGTTGTCAAAACAAGTGGCTGCGTCCTGCTTCGGTGTCAATGCAAAATACATATTACTTCATGAAGTTCAATGCCTCTCTCTCTCTCTCTCTCTCTCTCTCTCTCTCTCTCTCTCTCTCTCTCTCTCTCTCTCTCTCTCTCTCTCTCTCTCTCTACATATATATATATATATATATATATATATATAAACTTCCAAATTTAATTGGTATTGCTATTTGCATTGGTAGAACTCACATAACATCCTAGTTTTATGCCAATGTAAGTGCATGGTTGGTTAAACTGTCAAATTGGTGTGGTAAAGCAACTTGACACCAAGCTAGGGCCAAGAAAACAGCAGGTCCAGTTGAACTTTGGCTATGAAAAATTTTTGCGACTAGATTGTGAGTTTAATGCTTGTAGTTTTAACACCACTATGAAATTTTTAGGCACCACAGATCGCTCAGCGGATCCGATTCAGAGATCATAGTTCTTGTATACATTTTCAATCCAACCACTCGCATTGTGGAGTCTGAGAAGGTTAGATGTATAGTTCTAATTAGAGATAGCAACAGGAGGAGTTTGAATTGAGAACTCCTATTCCATCCTAACTCTGTCATGGTAACCTCTCCTCTCATATTCGCCTAACCGTTTAACCACTCTTCGCGCTCACCCCGCCCTCCCTTGCCCTATTTGACTCATTTATATTAGTGATTTTTTTAAATACTGCATAAACAAAGTAATGAATAAAATTACAAATCTAAAAAAAAAATTACAATAATCATATTATAATAAAATATGTATCTAAAAAATTAAATAAACACGTAAAAACAAGACGGATTTGAATTAGAACAAATTATTGTACTTCGTTTTCAAATCTGTCCCGCACCAATATGTATCAGCTCATACCGTCCCAATGTATTAACTGTCGTGATCACATCGCTTGGTCAACCCATAAGGGAATGGATGGATAATTGAGTTACACCAAACAACGCATCCCATATGGATACGGTGATTTTATCGTTTGGTCGCCGAGAAAAGTACGCAGAAGTCCCTTCTCTTTCTCTTTCCACCCTCTTCCGCGAAAGCAAACAAAACAATGTCAAATGGAACTAAACAAGCAACTAGATTAGCTGAAGCCACCCATGCAAGAAACTTAATTTAGTATTATTTGAAGTTATTTTCACACTTGTACTATTTCAAGGAAGAGGAATAGCACACCGACAGCCCACTTGTTGGGTTAATCCATATGCCAAGTTACCAATAACAAATTAAGAGTAGTTTATATTTAAACAGGAACTGATAGTTGGCAAATTATTAACAGCAACATGGATTTGCTACATAAAGTCAAAGTTCAACTGCGGCGATGCCCGCGAATTTAGTTAATTAACAAAACTAACACGGGATAGATTAGGCCATTGTCCAAGGCAAAAAGACCAAAAAAAACAAAACTATGAGAAACAGTGGTGGAACCAAGAAATTATTCAAGAAGGGCGCTCAACTATTAATCACGACCAAGAAATTTTTTTCCTTTTAATCAACATTGGGACATTTTATTTCATATATATATATAATGTATATTGATTTTTATTAAATATATAAATAGGTCTTAAAACAGAATAAATATTTAAGGGGACATTCATAAATTTTTAGAATAGAAAATTGAAAAAAATTATCAAAATTATTAGTAAAAATAGAAAGTTGTAAAAATTTGAGGGGGAAAATTAAAATTATTTCTAAAATTGAGGGAAAAATAGGTGAATTTTCAAATTTTGAGGGGTAAATAGAAATTATTTCTAAAATCATAGGCTAAAATAAGATTTTTCAAAATCTTAGGGGGCCATTTAGAAATTTTAATGGGTAAAAAAGAAAATTATATTTAAAACTATGAGTAAAAGTGTTATTTTTTAAAGTTTAGGGGGCACATGATCCCCTAGGCATGAGCTATCTCCGCCACTGATGACAAACTGTTAGAATTGAGAGGAAGGACAGAATAGTGTTAAATTTTATGCTAAATTTCTTAGAAATACTTTCTCATGCTATCTTTGAATCTTGAATTTATCAATGAATATGAATATGAAAGGGAAAATTTCTTTCGAAACACTCGAACTATCCTTATGCTATCTTTGAATCTTAATATGTTAAGAATACGAATATAAAAGAGAAATAAAATTATTTATACATATCTATTTTACGAGTAATCTGATAGATAATTTTTTTTTTTACAAATTTCTGTGTATGTTATTCTGATTTTTCTAACTAAACCAAAAAAAAAAAAAAAATCTAGCTTCTTTTACTTCACTTTATTTTTCTATATTTTTTCTTTCCCAAATCTAAGATGCAAGCATAACATCAATCTCACTTGGAAATGGAAAAGGCAACTACTAATAATGTATTTGTACTCCATGGCTTTTAGGTAATGGAACTACAAGTAATAATGGCACAATATGATTGAGTTGAATTTTCATTTTGTTAATAGAAATCGATGATTTATTAATCAAATTCGAACCTAAAAGATAAAAATCAAAGGAATCTTTTATTTTTATTTTATTTTAAACTTTCTTTTCAGCCTTTAATCATAGAACAATTTTGCTATGCTTAGATGTAGGATTTGTCAAGAAAATGAAATTACATATACATATTGATTTGTATGAGTAACCGAACTATAAAAATAATTTTTTTATAAATAAATATTAATTTTATTCACATTTTCCTAACCCAACCAAAAAATAAAAATAAATTTAGCTTCTTTCATTTTATTTATTTTCTTTCTTTTTTGTTTGCTCACCACAAAATCGAAATCCAAACATGGCATCAACTGACAAGGTTTGAGTGAAAAAATAAATTATTTATATATTTTTCTGCACCTTTTGGTACATTAGTACTCTCCTTTCTTCATTTCTTCATGTTGTTTAGCAAACGCTATAAATATAAAATGCTTCCACTGAATTAAACAAATAAAAAAAAAAAAAAAGCAAGGCTCCTTGCACTTCTTTTTCGTATTGCATAGCTTCAACATTGATATTTCCATCCCATCTGAAACCGTTTTTCTCATATCAAATATTGAAGTTTAAATTGAAAGAGAAATAATAAATTTGCAACACGATAATTGGTACCAAAAAAAGTTAACTGTATTGGGCTGTGCCCCAAAGGGCTTCCAATGGTGGATCTCAAAATTGGGCTAACGTACTAATAGGCTTTGCATCTTTTTTTTCAGCCCATACATCATTTCCGGTACATCCGCTACATTTAACATATTTTTACATGAACATTCAACTGTTTGAAAAAAACTTAGCCCGGCGTGAATGGTTTGTCTTTGACCGGATCAGAAACGGGATTAGTTGAGATTTATGCAAGTATTCATATGAACCAGTCCACTCATGTAAGTATTCATATGAATCAGGGATGAACATGTTCAAAAAATCCATTATATATTGGATGAAAAATATTATATGTAATCTATTTTTTAAATTATTTTTCTTACTCTTAGATACAAGTGTATGGGGTTTCATATGAATTTATTAATGTGAATCCTACACCCTTGTGTCTAAAAGTGAAAAAATAAATAAATAAATGAGATTGTATATAGCATTACTCATATAGTATAGATCATAGCCCAAAAAATCTATACATAACAAAATAGCCCTTTTTGTATAAAACATGTTTATTATTTGATATTTTGTTGTTGTATCTTAGTTAAAACCAAATGAATACTATTTTTTATTTTAATATATTAAATCTAACTTGTATTGTGATATATATTTTTTTTATTATACTTGTGCTTGACCTTTGGCCCCTGAAATAAAATGCTAGCTTCCGCCCTGTCTGAAATAATATTGTTTACAAGACCTGTCTAAGTAATTTGGCTGGTTGGAATAGATATAGCTATCTCTGTGTATGTCACAATTCCATGTCACAGAAAACGGCACAAATGGTAAAATAGTTAGCTGAAGATCTTGCCTCCGACGTCTAAATCATGATCTTCCTCTAGTTTCTACATGAAAAGACGTGGTTATGACCTTGAGAATATTAAATTAATCACTCCCTCTTAAGTCTTAAGACATTTTGAAGGTTCCATAAATGATGTTGATTTCAAATAAAAGAGTCCACAGGAAACTTACCAGATAAGGAAACTTCCATCTTCTAAACAAAGACATCCATTATAGGCTATAGCAGTTTGCCATATAAGTAGGCCCTAAAATCCTGGGATCAAATGAAAAACCAACCACCCCCAGCTAGCTAGATGTGGAGAATCCCAAGCCTTGATTCTGTCCCCCCGGCCCTAGGGCTTTTTGGCTTGTTTTTCTTATTTTTTTTAAGCTTATAAAAGTAAAAAAGCACCCAAAAAAATTTTTTTTTTTATCTTTTTTACTTATAAACTAAAAAATCAAAACCTTAAAAACTAAAAAACCACTATACCAAACAAGCTCTTATTAGGCTGCATGTGGTCCAAGCCTAAAACCCATTTCAATAACTTATGAAGAAAAAAATAACGAAAAAGGAAAGGTTCTCAAAACTCCATGCTCAGCATGCAAAACTGGTCCACGACGTTCATCAGAACAGATTAGCATTTTGAGCCAAAAAAAAAAAAAAAAACATAGAACAGATTAGGATTACCGGATCATGAAAATGACCGGAAAATATTATGTTTTTTCATGCAGAATTTTGTATACTTTCAGAACAGGGAAAAGAAAGTTAGGTGAAATCTCTTCGCATACATAAATGCCGTTTAGTCACTTCAGCCGAGCCTCGTTCGAGATTCTTTGCTAGATCTTTCAATCATAGTTTGCCTTCGACAGTTTTTTAAATCAACCCTTCCAACTGGCCTTATTGTACGATAATCCTGGACTTCTGTTACATATAATGGTATGGTATAGCATAGCACGAAACTAATCCCATCTGATTTTGCAACCCCTTGCCCTCAGGGTCTTAAGTATCTCCTGAGAAAGCAGGAATCCAAGAGAAGCAAGCAGCTTGACCTTTTTGAGTCGGACACAGCAGGCCCTAAGTGCAAGCTCAAACCCTTGCACTGACACGTTTGTGAGGTTCACCAGCTTTGCATCCTGCAGGCGGGTCAAGTTTCCCATCAGCATGCACAGCCCAACATCTGAGATCGCGCAATTACTTAGGTTTATCTGCCACCAACACATTTAGGTCACTATTTCGGTAAAAACCTTGCTTCCAGCGGCAAAAAGTAATAAACTATAAATCATGTCAGATTGTCAACACTAAAAGACGTGAGTTAATGGACTTCCATAGACATTTCTGAAACATTGAGGCCATACCAGATAACAAAAGAACTTCAAGATTGATAACAAGTTGACAACTTAACCCTTAAAATGAATTTCATTGAGACACGTTGTTTTTCTTCACACCTCTCTTCCAAAACTCTATTCAGAAATTACTTTTCTAATAAAATTGAAATCTCTAATTTAGTAATTATTGCAACGTAATGAGCAGCATGAACTGGAAACTCTACATATAAGCAGTAGCTAAACAATCTGTATTTTTATGGGATTTGTGGTACCTAGGGGACTGATTGTACATTCCACGGAATTTCATCAATGAATAACAAAACTTCTCCCAACTCTTAAAATGCAAAATTCCTGGCCTGAATTTCCAGCTAACAGGACCTTACTGTGTCTGGGTCTTCTTTTATTCACAAAACTATGGTTTAATATTATAATTGTAGAATTTACAAGCAAAACTTGAGTTTTTTAAATTTTCCTTTGGGAGGTTGTGTGAAACCATACCTGTCGTAAATTCCTTGAATAGTAGGCAAGAGCCCAGAATCCTGAATCATTGATGTTCTCACAACGTTTAAGATCCAATTCTGAGAGTCTCTTGCACCCCGCTGCAAGTGCTGTCAAACCTGTGCCTGTGATGTTCACAACACTGCGCAACTCCAAGTCTGAGAGTTCCTCCAGATGGCTCAAGTACTGCAACCCTCTGTCAGTAACCTCATTGCAATACGACAAATTTAGCTTGTTCAACTTCTTGCACCCACTTGATAAAGCAGCTAATCCATCATCACCAATTCCCGTACAACTGATCCAAAATTATAATGAAACAAAATATAAAACAAAAATAAGATAAAATAGAAAGATCAGGAAATGTATTTAAATAAATGATAAAATGGATTTTTTGGATCGAATTACCGGTACAGGTCAAGTTCAAGAATCTTTGTGCAATTCGAAGCAATATAAAACAATCCCTTGTCTGATATGTTTGTACAAAGTCCTAATTTCAAGCATAGAAGCTCTGAACATTTAGACAAATAATTGAGTCCTGCAAAAGAGGAAAAAAAACATTACATTCAAATTATTTACAGAAAATCACCAAGTTGGTAAACTAATGGTAGTTATTTACCGCACTACTTTTCATTTCGTCTTCTTTAATAATACAAAGTAAAATAATCACAGTAAAACTTCACTCAAAGTGCCAAAGAAGCAAAAGTACAAATTGGGAGAGGACAAGATGAATGCACACATAAAACAAAGAAAGTAAGCAAGCACATATGCACATAATAATTACAATCTAGGAATTATTGTACTATAAAAAATTTACTCTAGTTGTTAGGATTATGGAAAACCACAAAAAATTCAGACCACCTGCATCATTAACGCCAGAGCAATCCGTGAGATCAAGCTCCTTGAGTAGCAAGGAACATGATCCAAGACGATCAAGACTCTTCACCGTGAGCAGATTACAAGACTCTAATTTAAGGCATAAAAGATTCCTACAAGAGTCAGCTACTGCTGATAATGCTGCATCAGTAATAGAATCACAGCATGTCAGATTGAGGATCTTCAAATTTGGACAAGCCGGCACTAGCTGGATAAGACCCATGTCCGTCACCCCTTTGCATTTGCTCAAGCCAATTTCGACCAAAAACTTGCAATTGGTGCTCATGATTTGGAAGCAAGAGTCTGGAACTCGAGCCCCATCAACTCTAATTGCATTGAGATTCTCCAATTCCTTCAACAGGTGGAGAAAGGTTGTGGAAAGTTCCTGGCACAGGGAAATTTCAAGCTTCAAGCTTAGGATTTAAACCAAACAACATCATCACAAATGAATAAAAAAGTATGAGTCCATGTCCCGAATGGAAATTCACTCACAAAAAAACAGTAACCCGCATATAGCTGCCGCAGACCACTGTGTCCTCTAACTACTGAGATTAAGCCAGATGAACTGACTTTGTCACACCTTGATACATCCAGAACCTGCAATTATTACAATGATCCATTAAAGAAATCTATTATTTAGTTTATGACAGTAATTTTGTTGTGACTTATTTAATTTGCTTCTATGGTTCATATGCCACCAATTAATATCTATGAACAACAGTTTCCAGTAATGTAATTAATACAACAATGTCAATGTACACAGAAGTACCATATCAGGAGTTCTGCAATCTTCAGCCAAGTCTAGCATGATCTAACAATTGGCTAACTATTCTAGTGATACATTTGATACATGAAGGATTGTACAAACTGGTTAAAAAAAATAGGGCTATTATTACACTTAGCACCCCCTTGCACTTTATACAGAATATCACTTTAATGAACATTTTCCATGAGATAGACAAACAGTGGTTGGCAGAAGATTTACATTGCAACTTGACCTCAAGTGTAGGGGATCCATTGTTACTATTCAAAAATGAGGGACTAATGTGGGATTCCGTGTAAAGTGTAATTTATCATTTTCTTTTTCTTCTCTAGACAGACACCGATAAGCCAAGGATTTAATCCATGGTCTCTAAAATGCCTAGATGAACCAAAGTGAAGCCCCACCCCTACTACATTGGGCAATCGCCTTCATTCCTAGGCAAATGTTAAAATCCTACAACACTAGGAATCATAATTTATATCACATACTTATCATTTATAATGAGATTTGCTAGATTACAAATGATGAAGACCTTTCTGGTGTCCTTAGGTTGCATAAGATAACAAAGAAATGAAAAGAAAACTTTAAGAGGCCCAAAGAGTTGTTGCTAACAAAGAATGCAACTTGTGGAAATACCTACCCTAATATTGTTCACAGTACAATGTAACTTGTCATATTGAATTTTGAAATGTTTCCATTTGAATCATCTTCTCCTATTCTTTTAGCCTTATACCAAGTGTTTATGTTTCATCATAGTTGAAAGTTGAATCTTTACATGCTTCCCCAAAGAGACAACGGAGCGAACTATACCCAGTAGCTACATGCCTAATTGCCAAGCCAGCTGGGGCATGAATATGAGACAACAGTCAGAGATGGAAATAAACTGGTCCAATTTTACAAAAACATATTTCTATCAAATTCGGAAAATAATTCATTATAGAGAACCCTTGGGACTTTGGAGTGTAAGTTTCATAGAAAACTTTGGCAAGGCTAAAGTCTGATGGTTGGTTAAATTCACACAGCTTATATATGTTTTTGCATGTTTCTATATATCTATGTATCCACCTGGTTGTAATATGGGTGTGCATTTACGCACACGGAAAGGCCAAAAAATAGCTTGGTATTCCCCAAAGCAATGACTTATTTTTGTTTTCTTGCACTCAGAATCAGCTCATTGTTAGCAATTATCTCTATAACAAACACAAAATGGAAAAGCCAAAGCAAAATCTCAAAAGCTGATCAGACCATTTCTATGAAAACTAATTGATAAGCTTGATTTGCATATAATAATTCTAATATGTACTCCATGAATTGAAAACAACCTGAAGTGAAGGACACCCATTTCCAAGAACCCGCAAGCCAACATCATCCATCAAACCACACCCCACCATAGCCAACACCTCCAGCTTCTGCAAAGTGCCAATCGATTGAAGCGATTCCCACGTCACCTGAAAACAGCATATCCACACACATATATGCATTACACAAATATATATATATATATATATATGTACAAGTTATGGGGATAGAGACAACCTTGAGATATGATAGGTCAAGATGTTTCAAGTCTGGGCATTTCTTTGCCAAAAGATCGATCCCAAGGTCACTTATCTCCAAACACCACTTCAAACTGAGCCTCTCGAGCTTCTGACACCCAACGGCTATCTTGGCCAGCCCAACGTCCGTCACATCCAAGCACTTGTCCATCTTCAGATCGCTCAACCCGGAGGCGCACGATATCGCCGAGGCCTCCCTGTCGCCAAACCCACAACAGTAGGACACGTCGATCGCCTGCAAGCACGGGCAAGCCCGAATCAGCATCTCCAACCCGGCCGATCTCAACCCGACCGAGCGACTCAGCACCAGCGTCCTCAGCCTCCAACTCCACCCAACTGACCCACCACCACCACCCAGTAACACCGCCACCGTGCCGTCGTCGATTCGGGCACAGACCGACAGATCGAGAGTTTCGATGTCTCTGTACTTCCGAAGCAGACCTGGGAGGAACTCGGTGCGGAGGACTCGGAGGGTAGTCCGGTGGAGCGAGTCGACCCGGAGGAAGGTCCTGCAGACGGAGCGGAACGATTTGCGGTCCGATTCGTCGGCGAGTTTGTCGAGCACGCGGAGGAGCAGGTCGTCGGTTAGCAGAGAGAGGATCGGGGGGGACTCCATTGGAATTTGTCGGAAAGAGAAGGGTCTGTTTTCGGCTTTCAGTTTTCTAGGTGGGGACGAACAAGAAGAAGATTAAGCCGACGTTACGAAGTGGTCGTTGGTGAGCCATGGACACTTGCGACATAGACGAGTCCAAACGTGCCTTCTGGATCACTTTCATTGTTTCGGCCGCCGTTGTTTTGTCCGGTTTGGAAAGGCTGGCGGAGGAGAGCTCGTTGGCCTACAACTTGCACTTGCAGGGAACCAAGACTGCGGTTATATAGAGAGAGAAAGTACTGAGAGTTTTTAAGAAAGAGAGAGAGAGAAGTGGGTGTACCAGTGACCATTTTGATCCACGGTGAGTGGCCGGTTATTGGTTACCCAAATTCGGAAATGATCACGTGAGAGTCACGTGACCACAGATATTGAGACCGTGTGGGATGGACCCATTGTTTTGAAATGACTTAAAACAATCCTACGCTCTTGGGGACGTATACTCCATTTGGGACATTATGCTACCAATTTGGAGGGCATTTTTAGAAAATACAAAAAGAGGAAGTTGAATAAAGGGTATCTGAGCCGTTGAATAAAATTCTGATGACAATGGGAGATATGATAGAGAACACGTGGCGACCGTGATGGAGATAGGTCATTTGTTTGCCGTGGTACGTGATCGTAGTATGGAGGACTGGTGGGTGGGGAGGAGGGGCCCGGATGGGGCGCTTCTAGGAAAGCGGGGGTGGGTTGGGGGGAATACACTTTTTGTGGTACGGGTGTGGGACCCACAAACGTGCAAAGACCGTACCTATCTGCGTCAGTTCATTGAAAGCAAAAGTTTTGAATAGAGGATTGGATAGAATCATAGGGAGAGAGAAAGAGAGAGAGAGAGAGAGAGAGAGAGAGAGAGAGAGAGAGAGAGAGAACGAAATTGCGATAATTGTTGAGAGAGAGGGAGGGGGAGGTGGGTTTTTGGGGACCACTGCTTTTTTAAGAATCGCCTGCACACGCACCGGACGCGGCTTCAGAAGTGGAGCCCACCGCACAGTGGAATCTAAAACCATTTGATCATAGAAAATTCTTCCGCTGGTCGAACGGTATATGTTCCCCGTTTATCAAAAAAGACATGGGTCGGGCTCATATGTTTCAGATCCATAAGATTATTGTTCATTTGACTTTGCACATGTACTCCCTTTTTTCTTTTTATTTAGGCAAATGGATCCTTCGAGTTCTCAAAATTACAATAACACTCCTTTCTTTACCTGATTTGACACATAAACATCATCGCTTCAGTAACGGAAAAAATCCAATGTCATCATGTTTAAATTATTATGACCTTTTTTCCCCTTATCCATAAGGGTTAATAAAAAGTAATTTGTTCATTTTATGTAAACGGTGAATGCAAATGCAAATGCAATTTTTTTTTTATAACAACCAATTAGATTTGCCACACAGGGAATATGAAAGTAATATTCAAAGTTGTACTAGTTACCGTAGTATTAAACTTATGATAAATACAATGAATTCTTTGATAGAATAATTGAACAGATGTTGAAATGTGGGATAATGATTTTAAATAATCATTTTGATTTTATACTTGGGAGATTTATTATAGAAACTATTTTTTTACTTAGGAAACTAATAAAAAATAAAAAGAAAGACATTCATATGGTGTTTAATGACTTCCTTGGGATATGATAAGATTTTTAGAGAGCCGACAAAGAACTGTAAGTAATGTGTACGGCTTTAATAAAATTTTTCTTAAAAAAATGCGATACCAAAATTCGGCATAAAAATACAAGAACGTTAAAAATTTAAATTTATAGTCATACGGGTGTTATACAAACATTAGCTGAAAATCGGGACAAAAAATATAGTAACATTTATTTTTTAACACATTTTTTTAACAAACAGCTAAATTAAAGTTGTTGATAAATATATTTTATTTTATTATTCTGTTGTTTCAATACTTGATATAACAATAAGTTAATTTATTATTTAATATTTTTAGTATTAATAAGAAGTTTTGGAATAGTATGTTTAATAATTTAAAAATATCAAGTATTAGAAAAATATCACAAATACATATAACATGATATTAGTAAAGCGACACAAATCATGAGTTATCTAAGGTTTTTCTATAATTGATAAAAAATCGAATAAGTTTAATAGTCAATAATTGTATTACTATAATTATATATTAGATGTAGAATTAATAGTATGCTAAAATTATATCTGATTTTTAATTGAGTTTTTCTTTTAAAAGTATAATACGTAAAACTTTTAATACGTGTATCATACGGTCCAAATAAAAAAAATGCGTATTTTTCATTAGATTTCAGATCTTGACGAAAAAGGAAGTTCTTTTTATTTATATGTACATATGAATATTATACATGAATAATATAAATATTACTAACTAAGCTGGAGACGTACTGTGGAGAATTTTGGAAAAGAATGAGAAGAGCGGGAAAGAAAGAAATAATTTCCAAAAGCAATATTTTTACATTAAGGATCAAAACACTAAAGTTTTACTTTTTGCCTTAGTTATGATCGAATGGATATATCTTGATGTATGTTACTTACAAACACTATAGTTTTATTTAATGAAACAAGAGAAAAACTAAGCTTCAAACTAACATTAAGTAAGACTAAAACAGAACATATGTACTATAATATTAGCAAAACTAAATATCTGAGTGGTCAAGATAGAGTAAACGTTGATGGGCAATAACTACCTAAGAATGACTATTTTCGATTTTTTACGTTAACTATTCATAACAATAAAGGTATTACGGAGGATGTGGCCCCATAAGATTAGAACAATATTTATGAAATTGAGAAGTGCATCACGGATGTTATGTGAAAGCAGGATTTCTATTAAATTAAAGGAATATTTTTGTTGGACTGCTAAGACCTATTATGATGTATGGGACATATACATTTAAAAAATAGTTGAAATGCAAATGTTGATATGGATGATAAGGCAAGGAAAAAGAATAAAAAACAAATTTCTTAGAGAAAAGTTATAAGTGGCACCAAATGGAAGATAAAATAACAAATAACCGTTTGAGACGGTATAGAATATGTGCATCATAGGCTAATTAACATGCCTAGAAGGATGAGAGGTTTGATCAAAGGAGAGGGTGGTAAAAAAATGCAGAAGAAACTCCGTGAGAATCTAGGTTGAGTCAATAAGAAATGATATTATTACCTTAAACTTAACTGATGATATGAATTCAAAGAGTATACATTGTAGGAAATGAAACCATGTGGCTAACCCACATTAATTAAGGGAAAAAAACTTATTGAGTTGGGTTGAGCAGTTAACGATTATATTCAACATGTGCTAACTAGAGAACAGTTCATTGATTATGACAACACTTGTTATGATTCAAGATCTACATGTAAAATATTGTTGGCTTTAGATATTGATCCTCACGGTTTTAAATTATGTTGTACAACAAGTGTCAACATATATAGCATTTTTCATCTCCTTCACTTGTCAATGTGGGATCGCAACGTATATTCTAAGAGTCAACCTACCAAGTATCTCATCTCCACCCACATGGGGCCGTTTGCATCTCTCAATCTACCCCATAGAGGGCAACACTTCTCACATTGGACTAAATCCACACACTTCTATTTGGGATTAACTTTGATTCCAGTTTATCATGACCCAAGATTCACATGATATAATAATATTTATTTTGGGTCTTAGCCGTCACGGCTTTAAAATATATTGTATCAAGTAGATACAAGTGCTTACATATATAATAACACTTTCATTTTCTTCTCCAAGCAATGTAGAATCGTAGTGCATAGTCTAGGAGTCAGCTTGCCACTATTGTAGATAGTCAAGTATCTCATCTCTGCCGACCTGCAATTGCCAAGGTCTCAACATTTAGGAATGTCCATATAGAGTTTTACTTGTTTGTCAAATAGACATTCATAGTTACAGTTGTGCATCTAATCCTTACAATCGGGACATTATGATCGTCTTATGTGCGAATTGTTATGCTTTGACAATACAATGCATTCTTGTAACACATATTAGTCAGGCTTAGTATAACGCATATGGTAACATGTGAATGTTTAATATTGAATCTATTATTTTTAAGTAAGGAGGGAGAGGATCATATGGGATCTTTTAAAATATAACTCATGGAACCTTGGCCAAGGCAATTGAAAAGAATTTCTAATTTAAACATCACGAGTAGTATCGTTGGATCAGACACATATAATTGAGTTAGGGTTTGAGGGCTTCGATGCCCTGTTGACTCGCTTGGGGTATTATATGATGAAAGGATTGAATTATACCATTATCAACTAAAATATTCACTTTGTATATTTATACTGTTTGGATTGATCATAATATGCTGCTAGGTATCTCTCACGATTATAAAAACCCTAAGGATTAATTTTTCCTATGAGAGAATTAGAAAGGGTTCTAATTCGAATTAAATTACAAAGAGTTCTAATTATTCTACAACCATTGAACCTAAGATCTCATATGCAATAGGTGTAATGTATAATTTAAAGAATAAAGAAACCTAATCCTAATTAAAAGTTAGTTAGTGACTCTATATTGATTAAGAGTTAATTAATGGATCTTATTGAAATTAATGGTTAATTGTGGTATATTTTGATAAGATTAGGATAAATGTCATACTCTTAGTAAATTAAGGATGACGCCTATTATAAACATCGTACTCTTAGCACCCTTAATATATTCAATCTCTTCCTTTTGTCTATCTAGTCTTCTAATCTCAAATTGTTTCAATATTCCTCGGGACATCCTTTGAGTTCAAAAATTACTTTGTATGGATACCCGCAGATGTTGGACGATTGAACAGCTTATAGAGGGAAATTGAAGGTTAGATTGAATTCAAAAAAATACTCAAATATTGAATTTTGCGTTGAACGTATTTATCTGATCTCCTACTATCGATGTTGTTTATGTTTTATATACGTAGTAAATATGATCATAGGTTATAGGAATCAACTACCGCTAAGTTTTATGGTATTATTCCTTTCGCTTACCATCCGATTTTTTTTTCTTCTCATTACACATAATCACTTACTACCCTTTTCCCATCCCCGCCACATGTAGCCATCACCAAACCCTTCCTCATCATTGATTGCCAGCCTTAAGGCTGCTCACCACTGACCGTAATAACCTTTACTCCTATCATATCACTAATCATGGCACCAACCCCACGTTACCATTAGTCGCCACCAATCCCTTCCTCACCCAACACAGCCCCACCCACACCACTAATAGGATCCCTAGCCCACCCTCACCACCCAATCGCTTTATCTCACTCCAATATGAAATAATTAATAATTGCACTTTTGCCGATTAGCCTTTAACATTAATATACCACCTATCAAGTCCGCAGAGTTAGCCCCTTTTTCTCGATACATAAATGTATACAATATACATATATATATATGCTTTAAAGTGACCAAATAAATATATTAAACAAGGGTGAAAGTGTTAAATAACATGCTTCGTTATATATCGTTTTAAATGAGAGGAAAGTGTTATTTTAAAATTTTAAAGGGTGCCTTTGCAATTATTAAAAAGTTAAGAGAGTTAGTGTAACTTGTCCTCTGTTTTTTTCTTTCTTTGGTTATGCTATAAGGAGAATAACTTATATATAAATCTGGACCACTCTAATATGTTTACCACTTTGGTAATCAACAAAGAAAATTATTGATTTGCTAGTTGTTGCCCCATTGTTCTTGGATTTTGCGCAATGATGCTTTATTATAATGTTTTTTTCTTCAGCTGCAACCATTTTTTATAGAATATGCAGTTTTAAAATGATTTAAATGGTTATACTGTCCCAAAGTAGCTACTAAGACTACATCTGGAACAAGTGAATGAATGGAAGTAAAATAGAATAAAATAGTAATTCCTACTCCCTAGTTTGTTTGTCAAGTAGAAACAGAATAATTATTTACAGTCTAATGTTTGTTAAATCAAATCAGTAATGCAAGAACGAAATTTAATTTAAATATAATATATATATATATATAACAGATATTATATTATGTATTATAATGTAAATATAATAATATATAGTCTTATATACTTTGTGATAGGGACCGATCAAGACCACCAATAATGGACTGACCGACGGTTGTATTGAGGATAGGGCGTCCAGAGTACATGTCAAACATGGTCGACCATAACCATGGTCGAGCAAGACCCTGGCTGACCACGACTGAGCAGACCATGGCCGAGCAAGACCATGGCCGACCACGACTGAGCATACCATAGCCGATCAGACCATCGCCGACCGCAACCAAGCAGACCATAGCTGAGTAAGACTGAGCAGGCCATACCAAGCACGACCTGCCGAGCACGACCAAGCACGACTATGCCGAGCATGGCCGAGCAGGACATACCCCGAACAGACCTTGTGGGACAGTGCCGATCATTCCCCCTCACCTGCCATGCTAGTGAGGGCCATCACTGACAACCCAATCATGATAACGTGCTCCCAACCCTAGGACCTCGCGTGTAGCAGAAGGTAGTTTACCTTCTCCACTCTAACACACGTCTAAAAGAGCACCACGTGTGGGGTTGGACAATCACTCCCCCCACTATCCTACCACCAGTTTGGCCCTCCAATGCTACGCTGCCACGTGGAGAGACAACCATCTCATATTATCTCCATATATGCAACGCCTCCTAGGGCTACTAGGAGATCTACCCATATAAAAGGAAAACTCATCTTCTCCAACAAGATACGCAAAAAAGTGACTCTTGAGAGAACCCTAAGACATCTTTTTCTTTTCCAACACTTAGATCTCTTTGAATCTGACTTGAATACTAGAGGGCCTTTGGTTCCTATCACACAGGTGGGTTCAGTGTAAGAGATCATTGGCTAACTAGAAGGCAGTTCATCCCGGACTTGGGGACAAGCTACCACGAGTTTGCTGCATCATTAGCTGGCGCTGTCTATGGGAACGACTTCTCTTGTAGCATTTCATGGTCTTGACTAGGTCTGGGATAAGCACCTTCCTAGAAGGAAATTCGATGGCTGACTCCAGCGCAGAGAAGATAGCTGCCTTGGAGAATACGGTGGCTGACATGATGGCCAACATGCAACAGCTGGTCCGCCAAAATGCAAAATTGCTCCAAGGAACCCCAGCCCTTCCAGTAGAGATTCCATCGGGGCCCAACCCAGCGGCAGAAGAACAAGAGGAACAAGAGGTCGACAAGGATCTGTCCATTCCCCCCAACAGTAACGAAAACGGCAATGGAGGATGGGTTGAGGACCCTCTCCTCTGCCGTGAGCCCCACATCGAAGAAGCACAAACGAGCCACGCCATCCCGTCGAGGATGGAGTTGGTAGGCGACAAGCCGGAGAGCTCCCGTGCTTGGGACGAACAACTGAGGGCCATGCGAGTTCAAATGACAAGGGTTTTAGCAGCGGTGGAAGCTAAAGCTCAAACACTGTGGATGCCCTCATTGGCTGAACGGCTTTCCCGTTTACGCAGAAGGTGATAGAATACCCACTCCCTCCGAAGTTCAAAATGCCGACTTTGGACACGGTTGATGGATCTAAAGACCCGGTGGACCACTTGGAGACGTTCAGGGCGCTCATGCTCCTGCAAGCAGTACCGGATGAAATCATGTGCAGGGCTTTCCCCGTCACGTTAAAGGGTTTGGCACGAACCTGGTTCAACAAAATCAAACCGGCGACGGTCTCCACTTTCAAAGAACTAAGTAAGCTCTTTGTGAGCCATTACATCGGGGCCCATAGGCAAAGGAGGCCCGCGGCGTACTTGCTGACTGTGAGGCAAAAGAACGAGGAGACGTTACGAGAGTATGTGGGGAAGTTCAACCAGGAGATTTTGGCTGTGGACAACGTGGACGACAAGGTGGCCATCACGGCGTTCATGAGTGGCCTAAGAAGTGCGAAACTCCTCTTCTCCTTATCGAAGAGGCCACCCCAAGATATGGCAGACCTTATGATCAGAGCCCAGAAGCATATGAACGCAGAAGATACAATAAACATGCGAGGAGAGCATGATGAGGGCATTATGTGTAAGTGATTTCTTTCTATTTGAACGTACAACAATTGTAAAAAGTGAGCAACTGACACCATGCAGAAGTTTGTTTACATTTATGCTAACTTGTCTCTACAATGACGAGTTCACCTACAACTTTTTGAATTTTCCTATAACTCTCTTTGTTTGCAAACTCCCTAATATCTCCCTTGTAAGGGCATCAACCAAAATAATAACGAAGCAACAAAAACCTTACTCAGGCCCAGGCCGAGCAGGCAAAGGCTTTATGCCCGTTCGACAAGAGAAAGCGACAAAAGCCCTACTCAGGCCCAAGCTAAACAGGCAAAGGCTTTATGCCCATTCGACATGTGAAAGCGACAAAAGCCTTGCTCAAGCCCAGGCCGAGCAGGCAAAGGCTTTATGCCCATTCGACATGTGAAAGCGACAAAAGCCCTGCTCAGGCCCAGGCCGAGCAGGCAAAGGCATTATGCCCATTTGACATATGAAAGCGACAAAAGCCCTGCTCAAGCCCAGGCCAAGCAGGAAAAGGCTTTATGCCTAATCGACATGAGAAAGCGACAAAAGCCCTGCTCAGGCCCAAGCCGAGCAAGCAAAGGCTTTATGCCCAATCAACATGAGAAAGCGACAAAAGCCCTGCTCAGGCCCAGGTCGAGCATCAACATGTGAAAGCAACAAAAGTCCTGCTCACGCCCAGGCCGAGCAGACATAGGCTTTATGCCCATTCGACGTGTGAAAGCGACAAAATTCCTAACATCCACTTTACTTATTGACCACAGCTACTTACCAACCAGAGTGTCTACGCTGATTATCTACACCTACATTTTTGCTTATTATCTACACTTGCATTTTTGCTGACTACCTACACTTGCCAAATTTCAAAACAGACTAGATAAGAGTTTATTAATTTGTTGGTTTATTTACTAATAAGTTTTTGTTTATTCATGGAAGGTAACAAAATCTACAGCTTAAAGCAAAAACTACAGCATCGGAGGCAAAAAGGGCCTTTCCATTCATAAAAGTTGGATTACAATGCATTCCACCTTTATGAATAAACACTCGCCATTCTAGAAATTCCCCTGACCACACTTGGGGTACTCAGAGGAATTAGGGGCAACTGATGGGGACCGATCAAGACCACCAACAATGGGCTGACAGGCGGTTGTATCGAGGACAGGGCGCCCAGAGTACATGTCAAACATGGCCGACCAAGACCATGGCCGACCAAGACCCTAGCCGACCACGACTGAGCAGACCATGGTCGAGCAAGACCAGAGCCGACCACGACCATGGCCGAGCAAGACTATGGCCGACCACGACTGAGCATACCATGGCCGATCAGACTATGGCCGACCACTACCGAGCAAACCATGACCGACCATGGCCGAGCAGACCATAGCTGAGCAAGACCGAGCAGGCCATACCGAGCACGACCTGCCTAGCACGACCAAGCATGACCATGCCGAGCATAGCTGAGCAGGACATACCCCGAGTAGACCTTATGGGACGATGCCGATCATTCCCTTTCACTTGCCACGCTAGTGGGGGCCATCACTGACAACCCAATCATGATAACGTGCTCCTAACTCCAAGACCTCGCGTGTAGTAGGAGGTAGTCACCTTCTCCGCTTTAATACACGTCTAAGGGAGCGCCACATATGGGGTTGGACAACCACTCCCCCCACTATCTTGCCACCAATTTAGCCCTCCAACGCCACACTGCCACACGAAGAGACAACCATCTCCTACTATCTCCGTGTATGCAACGCCCTCCTAGGGCTACTAGGAAATCTACCCATATACAAGGGAAACTCATCTTCTCCAACAAGGTATGCAAAAACGCAACTCTTAAGAAAACCCTAAGACATCTTTTTCCTTTCCAACACTTGGATCTCTTTGAATTTGACTTAAACACTGGAGAGCCTTTGGCTCCCATCACACCAGTGGGTTCAGTGCAGGAGATCACCAGCCGACTAGAGGGCAGTTCATCTCGGATCTGGGGGCAAGCCACCACGAGTTTGCTACATCATCACTTTGTATGCAAATTGGATATTATATCATACACTAAAATGTAATATAATATACATACTTTATATACAGTACAAAGTATTATATTATTTATTATTATTCGTTGTGCATATATTTGATAATCATATATAATACATATTCTTGTATAAAATTATATAATCCATAGTATATAGATGTTGTGTATATAATATATAATGTATTACATAAATTAGTATATTATTGTATAATATTTTATAACATATAGTGTACATATATGTCACCAGTATCATATACATAATAATATTTAATATGTAGTGCAATATAATATTATAAAGTATATTGTTATATTATTTCATATCTTATATATAAATGAAATTTTAATTTTATGTGAATTTTTCATCAAGAAGATAAACTGAAAAAAATAACCATCATTTTTTATAATAAAAAAAATTGATAAATGCTAGTATGTGCACATGTTAAGTATGTTTTGTCTGATTATACAATTAGCAAAATATATATAACACCAAGACTAAAAGATATCATAGGAAGTGTGTTAGTTATTTGACATTAATTACATTTACATAAATGATAGGATAAAAACTTATATTAATTTCAATGGATTATATTACATTTTCTTTATACTAACACTACAAAGGCAGTGCATGAATTTCTTTGCTCGAACACCTTTTGGATTTAACTTCAACTTCTTTTTTTCTTGTGTAGAATTAATTATGCTAATATTGACCCAAAAAAAAAAAAAAGATTACTATGTCGGTTTGTTCTGGTTGTGACTCAATTTAGAACCGCACCGTTCTTACTCAGTTTCCCAAAAATGAACCCAGAATTGAACCAATGCACTAATAAAACCAAACTAACCAAACCCAAAAACTTCGGTTTGGTTCAATTATGAACTACGAGTCAAATAGCAATACTATTTAGCTATTGGCGGAAAGCCTTTGCATAGGCCTTGCCACACATTCAACCCAAAATTGTACAATGGCCATCTAGTTCACAAACAACCGGCAATGGACTGCATTTAAAAAGAGAGTAAAAGGGCAAATGTTACTCCACATGAGATGTGGGACAATGGTTAGGAGAAAAAAATAATTTTTCAACACTAGATATCATATTGTCTTTTGATGGACATGAAACAAGGTATTGCATTGTTGCTAAAGAAAAGCTATAACCCTTCCTGTCCAAGACCTAGCCATTTCTCTTCTTTACGAATCTATTCGCTCGAATTCCAAACCAAAAGCAGATAGACAAAGTATATTAGTGTTTTCAAAGATGCTGAGTTGGACCTCTAATTTTGAGCTTCAGATTACCAAAGAATCTACTATCCACACCATGTTTCAACACCACAAACCCTCACTTATTTATGCTTTTAATCTTGTTCTTACTCAAAATTACCTCTGAGCTATCAATGTGAATCGACGACCATCGACAATGGATTGCGAGGAGGTGGGGGTGTGTTCGCCTAATGGCACTGTGTTGGCAACCTAATAACGAGGAAGAGTTGGGGGTATCTGCACCGAATAGCACAGTGTCTTCATCGACGCACCATTTTTTGTTCTTCATCACTGCAATATTGATCAAGGACGATGTTACCTCTACTCTCAAATGTCTCTTAGTTGTCCTTTAAGCAATGGGGCTGCTCAAATCTATATTTCTTATGTTTTATTTTTCTCTGGGTCAACGTTTCTATACGGGAATCTCCCTTATTGGGTTGATTGGTTATTTATATGATATTAAGGTGTTGTTTTGATTTGGGTATTTTTGTTTCAATCCGACATCGGCTAAGAAATGCTAACTTCTTTAATTTATATGCTTCAAGGAGGCATAAATAAATTAAAAAGTGGTGCTGAAAAGTGGGCCTACCGTAGAGTAGTTTTTGGCTACATATATGGTCGTTTCGGTTCAAGATTACTTGGGTAATTAATTTCCTAATTCGAGAACGGAACCAATGAGATCGGTGTTAAAAATTTAAGAACTAAGCACTGAACCGACATTGTAGGGAATTTGACCAAATCAAACCAATCAATTGGGTTCGATTCAGTTCATGAGTTTGTCGGGTCTTTTGTGCACCCCTTCTACGTCTTCGACTTCGTCCAGTATTAATCACATCCTACTATGCACGTGTGAATCTCATTTTCTACGTCTTAGACTTCCTCCGATATTAACCACAAGATGGCACGATTTGATAAGAGTTTTAAAATTGCAATTGTAATTAAAAGTAGAGTATGTATTATGGGTGATTAGATTTTACCCATTGTGGTTGGCCCAAAAACACATGATCCCTCCAAAAAAACATTTTGCCTTTTTTATTTTCTTCTCCTCTACTCTCTTCTCCTTCGTCGTCGTCATGGCTGTGATGAACACCTCTTTTCTCTACCACTTTTTATCATCTTTCATCATTTTTTTCCCCCTTAAAAGCCTACTACCACCACTGTGCACAACTTCACAATTACCTAGTCTCACTCTCTCATACTTTTACTCTTTCCCTACCTATATCTCTATTTCTTTCTAATTTTGTAGTTTAGTTTTTGACTCCATATCACTGAAAGTAACTTATAACCATCAAACATCATCTGTAGTAGTAAACCCAAATTTCTACAAACCCACACTATATCTACGTTAACATACACTTGCAACCCTCCCCAGCTCCTCTACTTACCTCCACCAATTTTATATATATAACCCAATGAGACCCCAACAATTACATAGTAACAAATTCTAATGCGGTCATATTTGTTAAGTTTCTATATAAACCCACCAAATTATAATTTCCCTACAAAGTATATTTGTCTAAATTCACAACTCAAAGCTCTGCAATTTCCAAAGCTTATACTAATAGAAATTGATAGCTATGGCTCAAAACAAGAAATTCTACTTCGAGGTGATTCCATACCTATTTTCTGATTCCCTGTCTCTCACTATTTATGAGTCTTCTTTACCTTAACCTCATTTTTGTTATTGTTTCAAGACATCAATGGATTATCTACCACTAGATCTAAAGGCTTCGTAAAATTTGAAATTTGTTCTAGATGTCTACAATTGCCCATTGCCCTGAAAATGTTGATCATCTTCTTAGAAAATATAGCAAAGCTAAAGAATTATGGATTACCCTTGAGGGGGACCACTGGTACCCCACGAACTTAATGAAGCCTCTTCTTAATTGGTTTCTTTCTACAGTATCTTGTTGATAAGGGCAATATTTCCTGAAAAACTGTTTTCTTAATTTCATGTTGACAAATTTGGATCGATAGGAATAAAAAGCAAGTATTGGTATGTTTTGGTTTTTTCCAAGGAAATTGAAGAGGCTTTCACACCTCTTAACCCTACTAGTGTGGTTGCCTAGACTTATTAAAGGAACTTTTCCTGCTGCAAAAAAAAAAAAAAAATCAACTTAAATACATATAGTAACTCGAAAGGAAACCCAGGTCCAGGCGACTATGGTGGAGTTTTTAGAAATGAGAAAATAATTTGAATTCTTGTATTCTATGAGAAGAGCTAGCTGCAAATGTTTGTGGGCGGAGATATAAGGAATTTATAGTTAATTGACAACGATCCTGGAAAAAGTTACAACATTGAAGTGGAAACAGATTCAAAGTTGGGCCTAGAATGTTGTGGAGAGCTAATTCCCCAAAAAACTTTAGGTGAAGGTTCCAAATTCTTTTTAGAAATCTTTAGCTAAAGGTTTCAGATTCCTCATGAAAAGAACCAACTGCAGTTTGAAATACACTTTAAGAAAATGAAACCAATGTGTAGATAAGATGGCAAATATGGAGTTGATCAAGTCTAGCATTTTATTGAGTTCGACCTCCCTTCACCTATCAGCCCTTGCTGGTAGCTGATATGGTTGGAATGTTAGAGAGTAGTTTTTTTTCATGTTTATTTTATTTAACGAAACACTAGAGACAACAAAAAATCTACCACTGTTTCATTGTGTTTCATTGCTGAAGAGATTTGGTTTAACAGAATATATATTGATATTTGGTATTATAAAGAATTTGCTTGGTTTCTGCAAGCAGTTTGCTCAATTTGAAACTGTTTCGTATTACAATTGCTTTTGTTAGGATGTAGTGTTCATTTCCTGTTATAAAGTATGTATATACACAGCCGAAGCAGAAGAGTGTAGTCTATGATGAATGATATTATTTTGGAGTGGGTGATTGATAAAATTAGATAAAAGTCAGTACTAAGTGCATCAAAAGTTTATACGTCCCAGTTACTCTAATGGGATATTTAGGTCTTTTCATGATATCCGTTATAGTTTATCCATTTTGTGTGATTAGTGCAAATCACATAAGATTTATTTATTTGTTCACCTTTAAACCATAAGAATGTCATATATTTTTGAGTCATACTATAATGAGATGAAGTATAATTATTCTTATATATTATATTATATTTTCTATACCATACCATAAGTCTTATGTTTATTTATTATATTTTATTGTACATATATAATATATAATATATAGCATTTATGTCGCATATATACAAAAAATTATTATGTGTATGTACCATACTATAAATTATATATATCACATATTATTATATATAATTACATAATGCATACTATATAGTTTGTATATAACATATATATACACTAATATTTAATGTCTATGTTATGGCTTGTTATTATATATAAAACATATATAATCATTTTAATAATTTGCTATAAAATAGGATAAAATAAAAAAATTATAAATTATATCATATGAGTGGTATAATATAGTACATTACCGTATAGTATATTTTAATA
>CM065379.1:38690817-38818317 GCA_033060915.1 Euryodendron excelsum
CTTGATGAGGCCCTCAACTACTTGAATCTCTTTAAGAAGCTCTGCCATTAAATAAGAGAACTTATTCATATTGTCGTTCAGGTAGAACTGCTTAAAGGAATTAAGTAACGATTGGAGAATGATATCAACTTGGGTTTCCTCATCGATTTCATCTCTAAAGATCTCTAGTTCATTCAAAAGACTTATCATTTTTAAAACATGATCCCTTACTAGGATCCCCTTAACCATAGTCGTGTTCGTTAGGTCTCTCATGGCAACTAGCCTAGCAGCACAATTCTGATCCCCAAAAATATCTTTGAGGCTCTTCATCATATCATAGGCAATGGGTATAGTCTAATAGATGCCAAAATGTAACATCACGACATCTCATTAGCCTTTACCCATTTCTTGTAAGTCCGAGTTTCCTCATCGGTTGCCCCCTCACCAGATTCTGATGGACAGATCTCAGTGAGCACAAACTTGTATTATTCAGCAGTCAGCACAATATCCAAATTTCTTTTCCAGTTAATATAATTTGATCCAATCAGTTTATTTTCTTTGAGAATAACAACAAGTGGATTGAAAGCCATTTTAATCTTGAGAATCACATATTATAACAAAATATGATAAGCAATAATAAACTTAGAATTCAATTATTAGTATGGTTCCCTCTACCAATATTTTAAAAGAATCCATCAGCAGCCTAGTATACCGTAAATAGCATGCTTCGATAGGAGGTCGTCTACTATTTAACATTTATCTAGACATGTCAATACCTATTAACTTTACTATCTAAGCAAGTGACTATACCAAGTAAAATTAAATAACTGACTTAGCTTTGGTCCTATAAATAATATCAGTGACTCAAATGGTCATGATACTATTATTTATAACTAAGTGTATACCATTACTAAATTCTAGACCTATTGTTTAGTAATGAGTTATTCAGATGGAGAGTTAACCCAATACTAAAAACTACTAGTATTTATACTCAGTGAGTCCGTAACTTATTCTATTCGATGGGGAGATTGGTACTAAAACTAATACATAAAATAAATTAATTAACTTATAAACTAGTGATGAAGACCATGCGATTTATACGTAATAAATTCTCTCACCCACTTAGATATTTAATACATGAGGGATGTCATTTGTTTAATTATCTAACAAATATAATATTTTAATATTAGTGACTCATATATGTGCAACAAATAAATTTTTAAATTCTCTTAATTTAAAAAATATATATATAAATTAAATATGAAAATTAATTTTACTCTCTAGTTGAACACATATCAAAATGATTTGTGTGGACGTGAACTAAAAGTCAGCATGCTCACGGTAGATAATCAAATTCATAAAAAATGATAACAAGCACCCATAATGCACATCCAGCTATAAATGATTACATCCAGGTATAAATGATCAATATATGTATATATGTATAAGATAATATAATACATACAATATTTATATAGAACATATAGCATATATAATGTATTGTATATTTATGTAATCTATTCTAATACATAAAGGAATAATGCAAGTTCATGTCTCTCTCCTCTGAGAAGCTATATCATGGTGCATGACCTTTTTATAGTTTCAAAATTGTCTAATGAAATATCCATTATTACTGACCACATGAACCTGTTATCTAATAATGGTTAGGGCAAATAAGAAAAAGTACAAAATTACATCACTACTGCATGTAGGGCTATTCAAAAATTTATCTAACCCCGCCAACCCGGCCGACCCCAAGGCATTTGGTCAGTTTCGCTGGTTAATTGGGTGGGTAATGGGTGAGGTTTGTAAAATTTATAACTTTTCAGTCGGGTGTTGGGTCTGCATGTCTATTAATCGCTAGACCCGATCCGACCCGACATTTTGAAAATAATCCCTTTACATTACACGCGGTGTAATCTCATTGATCCATGAGATTACACCATTATGTTTTAATATTATATTATAACCTTATTTCTTCCTTTCCCTGTTTCCCAGACCAAATATATGAATTGATTCAATTGAGATATTACACCATTATCTTTTAATATTTTATTATAACCTTATCTCTTCCATTTCTTGTTTCCCAGGCCAAATAAGCGAATATATGAATTGAGAGATTACAACATTCTCTTTTAATATTTTATTATAACCTTATCTCTTCCTTTCCCTATTTCCTAAACCAAATATATGAATTGAGTTACCCTCCCTCTCTCTCTCTCTCTCTCTCTCTTAGACTAAAGGTTACAGAACCAGAAAAATACACTGGAAACTTGAGTCACCACCAATAAAATCTCTATATTTTTAGTTTACGGCAAGTCAACAACCTTGCCGTCATTGCCAAGTCTATTAACGAGTCACGCAAAATTCAGGGAGTAGCTGTCTGTAAGCTTTACATCTTTCATTAAATGATATCTTTAAGACTTTATCTCACTTACCAATATGATTTTTTTTGGAGCTTTATACAATCTATTATGCTTCCGTAGAATCTGTACTATGAATCTGTGATAATCGAACAAATAAGTCTTACAAATTAAAAAAACAAATTTTTATTTGAGGTGTGTTAGGATCACATAACTCTGAAATCATTTTATTGAACATACTTCTGTTTTTTTTCAAAACAAAAAAGAAGATACTTCTTTTTTTATACTTGCTTTGTGCTATGAATTAGTGATAATCATTCAGTTTTTGTGTCTGATTATAGGTTTCAAAATTAGTTAGGTTCTTGGAGCCAAATTATAAGTTTCAAAATTAGTTAGGTTCATGGTGCCTGAATAGTCAATTTTTTCAGTTGTAGTTTTTCATTTGTAATCGTTGAATTGTTTTTGAGAAGTGTTGTATGCTGAATTTATTGTGAGTTGTTTACATGATCAAGAAATGATTAATTCATTGTTCGGACTTAGGATCACATAATCTGTGATAAATGTCTAATTCATTGTCTCTAATTTTGTTTAATTTTTTTCATGTTGTGGTTTAAGGGTTGTGGAGTGGACACCTTACTTTTTCATATTAATATCATGGATCGCCATGAGTCTCATGATAAAACTACTACCCCAAAGTCCCCAACTTCAACTGTCCCCACTCCCAAGCTCCCCACCATTAAAAAACCTCCAATACCACTCAAGTCAAAGATGAAGGAAGGTAGTAGTGGGAGAAGGAAAAAATCTATAGCATGGGATCATTTTCATAAACTAAAAAGTGATGATGGTCAAATTAAGGCTGTTTGTAAACATTGTCAAAAAGATTATCAAGCAGGTTCGAAAAGTTATGGAACAAATAATTTGTTGTCTCATTTAACTCAATGCAAAAAGTATCCTTATATGGATAAGGATAACAAGGGACAACAAACATTAGCTTTTCATCCCAAAACAAATGGAGAAGATGGAGTGGATCTCTTGGCAACGAGTTTTATTATAGAAGCTACTAGAAGAGCTCTTGCCAAAATGATTATAATTGATGAATTGCCCTTTAGGTTTGTTGAGGGAATAGGTTTTAAGAAATTTTTTAATGTTTTGCAATCTAAGTTTAACAAAATTCCTTCTCAGATCACAATTGTGAGAGAAGTTGTGGGCATTTTTAATAATAAGAAGGATAAGTTGAAGAAAACTTTAAAAGGTCGTAGAATATGCCTTACTACGGACATATGGACATCCATACAAAATCTATGTTATATGTGCCTTACGGCACATGTCATTAATGATGATTGAAAGCCCCAAAAAGGAATCATAAACTTTTGTCAAGTTGAAGATCATAAGGGAGAAACTATTGGTAAAAAAATTGAAATGTGCTTGCTTGAGTGGAACATTAGTAGCATATTTACATTAACAGTAGATAATGCTAGTTCCAACAATACTACCATTAAGTACTTGAAAAGGAAAACAATAGATTGGAGGGGAGTTGTTTTAGCGAATGAGTTCTTGTATGTGAGATGTGCACATATTTTGAATCTTATGGTGGGTGATGATTTGAAAGAATTAGATACATCTATTATTTGTGTATGTGATGCTGTGAGGTATGTGAGGTCCTCTCCAAATAGGCTAGAGACTTTCAAGAAGCGTGTGGAGAAAGAAAAAATTGGGTCCAAGAGTCTCTTGTGGCTCGATGTACCAACTAGGTGGAATTCCACCTATTTAATGTTAAAAGCTGCCATGAAGTTTGAGAAGGCCTTTGAGCAATTGGAGGAGGAGGACTTCAATTATCGGTCATACTTTATGGAGGATGATATTGTTGAACAAAGTGGTAGAAGGAACAAATCATGGGGATCTCCAACTGAAAATGATTGGAAAAATTGCAGGATATTTGTAAACTTCCTAAAGCTTTTCTACAATGCAACCAAGCAATTTTCAAGGTCTCTTTACGTGACATCAAATTACTACTTTGATGAAATATTTGTAATTCAAATCAAAATAGAACAATTAGTGAAAAAAATGATGACATTTTGTCTTCAATGGCAAAAAGTATGAAGCTAAAATTGGAAAAGTATTGGAAAAATGGAGATAAAATAAATCTGTTATTGTATGTTGCTGCTGTGCTTGATCCCCGAATGTAACTGAAATATGTCAACTTTTGTTTCTCACAATTATTTGAAGTCAATGTTATGGACGAGATGACCTCTAAAGTGAAAGGTGATTTGGCTCGTTTACATAACCACTATGCTGCAAATGATACAACAAGTGTTGAAATTCCTAATGTTAGTGAAGCATCCAAGATAGTAATAGATGATAATTGTGAGGATCCACATTTGCTCATAACTTCTCAATTTAATACATATTTAGAGGCAAAATATTCGTTAACATGTAACTCAGAAATTGATAACTACTTGGGAGACTTTTGTGAAGGTTCAAGGATAAGAACTTTGACATATTAGAATGGTGGAAGACTAATTCCTCAATGTATTGAGTTTTGTCCCAAATAGCACGTTATGTGTTGGCAATACCCATTTCTATTGTAGTTTCGGAATCTACATTTAGCACAGGAGGACATATACTTGATCCATTCCATAGTTCACTCTCTCCGATGATGGTAAAAATTCTTATTTATGCCTAAAATTGGCTGAAAAGCAATGCTTCAATTTCTTTGCGCAAGGCAATGGATGATGTTGAGAAATATGAACAATATGAATCGGGTAATAAGTTTGAAATTGTTAACTAATTATGTCTTTTTTTACTATAATGACATATTTATTTTTTCAAAATCAAACACAAGTTACACAAACTCAAGTCCAAGCTCAAATGAAAGTATTATCACTATTTAGCACATGCTGTTAGGTAAAAGTTTCACGTTTGTTATGAATTGTAACGTGTTACTCATTACTCCTAAATGCTAATATTTTGCTTAGGATGATGCACGACATATTGTTTTTGGCTTCAAAGCAACGGTCCAAAAACGTTTTGTCTTCTATTTTTTGGTAAGTTCACAAACCTCGAAAATTAAGATTAGTAATCTTAGACATGCATTATGTATTTGATCAGTTTTTTTTTTTTTTTTTGGTTTTACAAACAGGTGCTATGCTAGCAATGGAGTGAATTTTGTGTCATTCCCTTATAAAAATGTTATATCCTTTTTTTAGATTAGTTCCAAGCCTCCAAAAACAAAACATATTCATCTTGATGTGTGTATGTATCCAAATATACTTTTTTGTTTTACTTACAGGTGTACTGATGTAGTCGAGTGAATTTTGTGACTCACTTTTGAAAACCTAACATCTTTCATTTTTGGGTAAATTTAAAAGCTTCTTAAAACAAGAGATAGTAATCTACTAATCCTGGACATGTATTATGTATTTTAAATTTCTGATGATAATATATATATATAAATATATATATGTTTTTACCATATAAGTATCTTGACAGTAATTAAGTTAATTTTAAATGGAATTCTTATTCTGATCAAGCTTTCTGAGTTGTAGACTTGATTTAGATAAGTTACTTAACCACCTTGTATATATGTGATCCATTTGCTTTCATAGTCATGTCGCCCACTATGTTGGTGTAAATGAGTATTATTACTTTAGTTAAGTTCTGTAACCATTAGTACTTAATAATAAATTTTAAGATTTATTATTTTTTTCATTCCAACCATTTGACTGTATTGAATCTGTTGATATTCTTGCAGGTTACGTCTTTCTTTCTCTCATATGTTAATCAAGTGCAACACTTGAGAGTCTGAAATCTGAACGAATGTAACAAATAAACTAATGACTAATAGATTTTATGGTTGTATGGTGTATTTTAAAGGTGATGGATAAAATGACTAAATGTAATTGTGTATTGACTAGTAGATTTTACTGCTACATAGAGTAATGGTTGAATTTTTACTAAGTGTTTTTATTTATTTATAATTTAAGTACTTATTTTTTTAAAAATTTACAAAAAAGATAAATTTCTTACCCAAATCTGACCAAATCCAAACCGAACCAATCCGATCACCCATTGGGTCGAAAGCAATTCAAGAAATTTTCAACCCTATATTTTTAGTTTGGGTGACTGGTGATTACTCAATCCAACCCGAACCGACCCGTGAACACTCCTAACTACATGTGTATCTTTTTAACTGCTACAATTTTTTATTTTGTTGGGCTCTTTTAGAGCTTCTGAATTTGGACTAACATCCCACATTTAGTTTTTAAAATTTTCAAGACTTCTATCTTGATTTCAATTCCTTAAACTTTCGAACCATCGTCTCCCCAAACCCAACAACATTCTCGCTGTTACAAATGAGTTCATTTTAGTTATCTCTTCTTTTTTTTTTTTTTCGTATTATTTGCATGCTCTCTCTGTATAAATATAGGCACATCGTGTGGATTTTACACAATTTGTAGGTCGATTTGTATTTTCTTAATATTTGAACTTTTTTTATTATCGATTTTATGTATTTTCATTTTCTATAATCTAAACTGAATGTAGTATGATTAATCATGTTTTAAAATTTGTGATTTTTTTGTGCCACCTTTTGTGAAGATTTAATAGATGAAGAACATATATTGCACACTGTACCACAAGGGCTAGTACATTTTATTCAAAATCCAAAGCAACCTGATGGCAAGGCTTGCGACATGAAGAAGCAATTGAGGTCCTCAATGCTTATGACTTCGGACAACGCAAGCATATCAAATTAAGTTTGGATTGGGCTTCGATCCGCAGCTTGGGCGTTTCACTCGGGCCTTGGCAGGCTAAGGCATACCAAATTTCATGCTGTGCTAATTGCTTCATAAATAGAAAGAAAAAAAAAAGTAATAAAAATATTTCCTAATTTTTATTAATTTCTAAGTTGACTATTTAGCATTATCAACTTAGTTGACCCTTCATATGCAATAGAAAATTTATTTGTTTTAGCAAATTTATAGAAGCTTAACCAAATATATGTTGGTTTGCTACCCATTATAAGTCAATTGCATGATTGCATACAATTATTATTTAGCTTTACCTTCCAAGCAGACATATATAATTATTTTTTGCGAAATTATATGCCATTATTTTTTTCTCCTTTCAATCAAGCGTTCATATAAAAGTCCCAAACTTCTCCCTAAAACTGAATCTTTGCATGGCAGAGATATGAAGTTGCAAGCTTCTCCAAAAACCTTGTTTCCCCTAAGGTACTAAGGGCACCTCTAACGAAAATTCTGTACAAGTCTTATAACTATAGAGTACTTATGATCAGAAATAGTGTACCAACCCTTCAAAATTTAAAATTTAAATCCTTACAAACCCAACTTCCTACTGTCTATTATTTTTCATATCGACTCAATCTGGGTGTTATCAAATTATCTAATCGGATCTACCATCTAGATGTGGTTGCCAGGCCTAATATTAGCCAATCTTTAATTTGTTAAAAGAAAGGAAATGATAAAAGATAAGTCAAAATGAAAAAAAATGAGTCAAATGCATGTATAACTATTTCCCCAAAATATTTTTATTGTTATTCCTAAAAAATAAATAGGTATAAAAAATTTTATTTTCTATTTTCTTTTACCTTTGCAAAACCAAATTTGCGTTAGCAATCATTACTTTAATACAAATAATTCAAAAAATGGGTCCACATTAATTTTCAAAAAATCAAACTTTTTTAGCTTAATTTTTTTATTTATAAGCAAAAATTGTCTCTTTTTTTCAGATTTTTTTTTCTTTTATGTTAGTCTTAGCCAATAAAAACCAAAAAAACAAAAAAGTTGAAACTATTTTTTCTTATAAACTAAAAAACAAAATAAAAAAACAAGCCATATCAAACAAAATTCTTCAGCAAAATAACAACCTACATAAACATTTAATTGCCCAAAGAAAAAAAAAATACATCCATTCAAAAATAACCCATTTTCTGCACAATTTTCCGAGAAAAACAAAACAAAAAGGAATAGTATCAAAACAAGAACAAAAGGGAAATTCAACGTAAAAGAGGCACAAGATGTTCCCTCAGAAAATCAAACGAAGAAGGATTCAATCAAAGAATGATCAGAATTAGCATGGTTATACAAAAAACCATCACAGGGAACATCAAACCCTTTTATCAGAACAATCATAAGAAAATAATCCTATCAGAAACTAAAATAAAAAAATCCAAAGAATCAGAAATAGGTATACGGAGCTCAGATTCATGTTAAATGGAGTCTATTCCCAGACCTCCTCTCTTAGAAGAAGGCCTCGTAATGAGCTGGGATTAACATTTATCATCATCGCACCACACCCTTTAAGAAGCACATAAACATATATATATATATATATATAGATAGATAGATAGATAGATAGATAGATAGATACGTAAGTATGTAGTAGAACAATGCTTTTGTCTAGCTATCTATTTATACATATATTTGTATATGAAGTAGATATGTATACAGAGAAAAGGAAAGAGCGACCTGCGCTAGATTTCGACTGGTGCAGAGGCGAGGTCACTAGTGGAGGCTTTTGAAGGAGGAGGAGAGTTCTGGGTCTAAATAAAGTGATCGAGCGCTTAGGTTTAGGGTTTATTACGGGGGCGTTGTCTTCGATTTTCCATATATGCCCCTGAAGTTTTAGATCAATTACTGGAGTAACCGAACTCCTAAATGGCTAATTTAAAAGCCTTGCCTGTCATGAACTGGGTACAGGAGTTGAGGCGGTTGAGCTGGACCCGGCCTATATAAAGTCTAGACTACAGGCCCAAAGTAAAAAAAACAAAAAAAAAGCAGAGAAAACACCCGCATTTTGAAACCCGACTGTTGAATCAACTGGTTGAACTGATCAGTTCGGTTCAATTTTCAAAACATTGAAAAATACTTTAAGGATCAAATAATTGGTCATAGGCATACTAAATTGTATAGTAATGGTTGGTTGTAGGCATTGGATTCAAATAGGGTAGAGGTAATCCAAATCCAGTTATGCGCTTAGGAAATCCGCCTAATCCGATCGAGATCAGAATACAACGGACCAGCTAAGCTACCGTCTAGTTGGTTGCTAGTTTAAGTCGACTTCATGAACTGTTTGATTCTTATGGAAGGGGAAGGGGGACGAAGGGAAAAGAAAGAAAGTGGTTTCCTTCCTCTGTTTGATTGTGCAAAGAGATTGACAAGAAAGTGAAAGGAAAATCACTTTCCTCGTTTGAAATTGAAAAAAAGCAAAAAAAAAAAATATATATATATATATATAGGATAACTATTGAAAAATAAGGCGAAAAAAATGGCAAGAAATAACTTTCTCTACCATTTCTCTTTTCTTCCCTTCTAAATTAAAAAGTAAACAAGACAGGAAAGTTTTCCTTTCCCTTCTCTTTCTCTGTTTAAGTATCAAACAGATCGTAAAAATACTACAAAATAAACTCATAGATTGACCCAATCGGTTTAGGGATTTCATTTGCCCATCTCATGATTACATGTTCAAGTCTTGGCACTTCCCATTTCCCTATCCGCTAGACTTGTACCTAGAAATCCCATTCCCCCTCCCTCTGGGTTTTGGATATATATTATTTTTGTAATTCTTTTTAAATTAAAAAAACAAAGAAGAAGAAAGAAGCTACAAATTAGGTTCCTTTGGTGATTCTTAAAGCAACTCCAACACTACTAGCTATTTTGAAGGGTCAAAATATAGTAAAATATTACACTCTATTTTAAAGAGTCACTTTTAGATAGCAACTCCAACACCATTCTTTATTTCACTAGATATTCTAACTAACTATATTACATTTAATAAAATACAAAAGAAAAACTATGCGGCATGCCATGTCATCATCATCATGGTGACATGACATAATGACGACACAAGCCACATCATCAAAATAGTAAGTGGAAAGTTTATCAAACTGGCCACATTATTGGACCAAAAGGCCACCCAAGAGGGGGGTGAATTGAATTTTTTGAATATTAATAAAAATTAAGATTAATTAAAATTAATCTACATAATGTAATAGTGATCAATCTATATGTAATGCAATGTAGTCAGAAGAAGAAAAGAAAACAAAGCAATAGAAAGAACACAAAGAGTTACCGAGTTCAACCACAATCCGTGGTCTACGTCCTCATCCCAAGATCCCCTTGAAATCTTCCTCCACTATGTAATCTCCAATTACAAATGGAAGCTGTTTGACCAAGTACTCAGCTTATTCTTTACACAAGAACTTCTTCCCAAGTTCTTCAGTCACCAAGTGGTTTTATCCAAGATCCACTCAAACTTACAAGAATTTTTCTTCCACAAGAGAACTCTCAAACTCTCACTTACAAGTGTATAAGGATATACAATAGATTTACAAACTCTCTAATAAGAATGGATTAAACAATCAAAGCTCACACAGTGAAGACAAAGAAAATGTTTAGAATTTTTTTGTTTGATCAGTTAGTGGATGTTTGCTTCTTGTGTCTCTATCTTGTATAAATGCAGCTGAAAGCTTGTATATGAACCCCTGTATTGATTTCATCCGTTAGAAGTTCTTGGGACTCATTAAATGCACGTCCAGTCTGTTATAACGTTAGAAAAACTAGTCGTTATATCCTAGGGGTCAACTTTAGGCTTAAAGGCTTAATTCTTCCAGTCTACATTTTTCAGATGTTGTCCACTGTCTCCATGAGTCGGCTCTTCATATTCATGAGTTGGCTCATTAATCATTCTGTCTTCGAGTTATTTTGCTTCTATCTTCATAAGTCGGCTCTTCATTTTTAAAAGTTAACTCTGCCCATAAATCTTGCTTTAGTCTTCATGAGTTGATTCTTTATATTCAAGGGTCGGCTCATTGATCATTTGGTCTTCAAATTTTTGCTTCTATCTTTATGAGGCAACTCTTCATTTTCATGAGTTGACTCATTGCCCAAAAATCTTTATTCTGTCTTCCAGTAATCAAGTTCTTCTCCAGCAATAGTATAAGATATTCAAGGAGTTTTCTCTTGAGGGTATGATGATCAATCAAAACTCTTAAACTCATCAAAGTTAACTTCTATTCAATTTGGATTGAATCAATCACTTGACATTCATCTTTTTTTGATTTCCAAATTGTCAGGGCTTCATTCTCTCAATGCTGAGTTCTTTTGCCAATCTTTCTCTTTTATTACCGAGCTCTTTCTTTCGTTGTCGAGCTATTACTTTTATTGCCGAGCTATTGCTTTCATTGTCGATTTTTTCTCTTTGCTAGCAATTCTTCTTTCTTCTTTGGAATAATGAGACTTTTGTAAGCTTGATGAACTCTCTTTGTATATATTGTTTTCATTGATTCTTTATATCTCAGAAGAATTCTTCACTTGGATTTCATATAAAGATCAAGCAATCAAGATGAATCTTCTTCTCAAGCAACTTCCAATCACATTATCTTGAATTGACCTTTTGCACACTTGATGAAGTCTTCTTTTGAGCTTTTTCAATCTCTTTACAATTGAATCATCTTCAATTGATCTTTGCATACTCTGATAAAATCTTCAATATTTTTTAGTGCAAGTCAACTTCATTGAGTCTATGCATACTTGATGAAAGCTTTATTTGAGCAGCTTCAATCTCTTCGAATGCAAAACATTTGTTTGAAGTAGAAATAAGCATCAATGCTCTGTTTGGTTCATTGCATAGCTCTTAGAGTTCATTGCTTGATCCTGAGCTTGTTGTGCATTCACTTTGGCATGTATTAGACTTAAGATTGAACTTTAAGTCTAAATTATAAATTTTATTAATCTGCACACTAAGTAAATGCAGTAATAGAATAACACAAGGTTTAGTTATTATCAAAATCATCATAGAGATCGACCTTAAGTCAACACACATAACCTCACTAAAGAAAAGAAAGGTAGTAAATCATGTCATAGATGGGCACTATTTCTGAAAGCAAATATTCACAAAAAAAAAAAAAATTAAAAGCAAGGAAACAACTTCAATTCTATCTGACTTTTGTTCTATAAACTCATTAAACATTAAATAAAAATTTTAATCAGCTCTGTAACAAACAAAACCCTCTATACTTTCAGCTAAAACAAGAATCAAGCAACACAAAGAAATCTCAAACTAAGAATTAAAAATTAAAAAGTAGAAAAGAAACAAAAAGACTAAGCAACAACTCTGATTGAGTAAATATCTATCATGCTAAATCTATATCTAGTCTATCCTAAAAAAATCAACAATGGATCACAAAAAGTAAAAAATGTCACCAAAAAAAAATCTTACATTATTTAGATATTGCACAAATCAACTTACCAAAAAAATCATCATGTGGGAAAAATTAAATTCAACTAATAGGCACTAAACATTGATATGAACAACATCGCCAAAGGTGAGGGGAGGAGGGGTTTGACTATTGGGGAGAGGGTTCTGCCACTGATGAGAAGGAGCTAGGGATTCCAAAAGTATGAGCAGGTGAAAGGAAGGGTGCAGAGGTAAAGGGGTTTTCGTTGGGGAGGGAATGAGAAGGCAAGAAGGGTGTGGGAGAATGAGGGGTTTTCATTCGGAGGAGAGAGAGAGAGAGAGTTCTATACATGTTGTTCCCAACTTTGTTGCTCGAGTTTGCCCTAGCTCTGGAGTTGAAGAAGAGAATGTTGAAAGATGAGAGAGAAAGAGCCCCAAATTGTCAAAATGAAGAGTTGGATAGCTAGTTTGTTGGAGCAAAATTTGTGAGTTCACTCGCTAAAATACCTAACAAGAGAAGTATACGTTTTTAGCATTTGATGTGGATGTACGCCTATCCTACTTTCGTAAAGGGAATGAATGACATCAATCCAGTTACATTTTCTTCCCTCCCCATGCAATCACTTATGAGGTGATGTTGGTGTCCAAATCTTTGCCAATTTTCTTTCTGGTAGTACTTTTGTAAGTAATTAATAATTTTTTTTTTTGGAACCTCTCAAGTTAATGGCAAAGTTTGAATGCTTTTTGAATTTGTGCCTTCAACAGGCTTACTATAGTTCAAAGGGATTTGCAAGAGTGATTCTATTGGTGCTCCCTTTGACAAAGATACAAAAATCAGCAGTGTTTCTAAAGATCTCAGGAGGCTCTTCAATAACATAGATTTCAGGTTTTTTCATGGAAACAACAATTATTAAAAAAAAAAAACACAGAAAACAATATACCAACCCCAAGGTTAGACCCTATGCCCAAGAGGTAGCCCAGTGAAAATAGTACGAGCTGTAAACCAGACGTCTTGAATTTAAAACTCAGTAACTCACTTTAGCTAAACTGTAAGAGAATTCTCTTGTGAATCCCCTAGTCATGGTATACATGATCTGTCTTTGACGATTTTGGGAAAGAAATTAATCAAGGTGCACGTTAGGTAGCTCGAACATCCGTAACCCAATAACCAACAAAAAAATAAGGGTTAATTACTTTTTGCATCATTGCACTTTACACCAAATTTCACTTTAAGACCTTTACTTTTAATTATAACAATTAAGTTATTATACTTTTTATTTATTACAATATCAACCTTTTGCTAACTTCTATTTAGAAAATAAAAGAAAAATTCGCATATGACAAGTACGTTACCTTTTTTAAATAGCAAAGATGTAAAATTATACTTTTTTCTAATAATCTGTCACAAATTCCTTTTAAATCACTATAAAATTATGAGTGTAATCAACTTTAAAATGTATGTAATATAATTAAGTTTCATTTAAAAACTCTCAATTCAATTCACGTACAATATATGTGAGACTTTGGAAAGGAAAAAAGTTAAATTTTACATATTTGTTCATTGAAAAAAGTTATATGGTTATGACATGTGAATTTTTTGCCAATTTTTCAAATAGAAGGTTGATATTGCAACAAATTAGAAGTGTAAGGAAATTCGATATAAAATTTAGGGTTGCTAAGTGTAATTAATCCAAAAAAACAAAAAACAACCATTCTATTTCTTAAGAGAAATGCTATTTATCACCGGTTACCATATTGTGAAAACACACAGGCTGATGTGGTAAGATAACGTGGCATGTTGTGTCAACTAAAATAATTAGGTTTATTTTAACTAGCAAAAATCTAAATATGAAAAGAAAAAAAAAAATCCTTCTCCGGATCTGTTGCTGTCTTTTACTATCTCGTGCGCGTTACGGAGCATTGTGATTGGACAATAATTTCTTCGGATCTATTCTTGCTTGACTCGTGGGATGATGGGAGTAATCTCTCCCTCTCTTCTTTAACTAATTAAACCCAAATATTACATTTTTATTTTGATTTTGTTCACTATGAAATATATTTTAATTTTTTACCCTCTTCAACATTTGAAGATATATTGTTTAGTAATTTAGAGTAGCTGCACCCAATACTCTTCATAGAGAGGCTTGTTAATTTATCCGCTTGGTGGTTTTCTCGTTTCTATCTCTACTGTATATGTACCCACACATCTCAAACAGGAAAAAGAGGAGTGTGGCGGAAGAGGAAGAAGAGATGGGGGCATCATTGACAGTACCAAAAGAGATATATATATATATATATATTTATATATGGTAGAATTTATTTAACGATATTTTCGGATACATTTTGTTTGAATAGATTTATCATTTCTATCTCTTAAAATTTTTTGTCCAGTTTCCATACTTGTCATGGCTTCTTGCCAAAGACACATTCCACGTAGATCCTGCTACATCACCTGGTGAGAATAGGCGGTAAGATTTACCATGCTATATAGCACCACTCATTTCTTGATACTACTTGGGTCTGAGCTCAATTCCCTCAACAACAATGCCACCTTTCAAGTGTGCCCCCTTAACCTCCTTCAGGCTCATTTTCACCTCTTCATCACTTCCATCGTTGTAAAAATAACCCAATTCAATCTCCAACCATCCATCTTCCCTTTCGAAAGCAACCCGTTCTTCGCTTGCAAAAACTCTTGATCTCAATGCAGCTTCAGTCTTGTTGCAATGGCGCTCCTCCTCCTCCGACCTTTGTTCCCTAACCTCGGGGCGACGCAGGCGGATTGTTCCTTTCAATTGGTGGTTGCCAATTTCCACTGACACCTCCGACGGGAGGGAGTCTAACCCGTAAGCACGATCAGCAAATTTTAGGATGAGATAGGCCCCGTAAGTTGTGTTTGGTGATAGCGTCCGAGCTCGGATTCTGCCGCTGATTTCTAGCCACCAGGTGGTTATGAGCTCTGCAACTTCAGCAAATCTATTGGTGTGGATAATCAACAAGACATTATTGGCCTTACTAAAATTTTTCCAAGAAAAATTTAAACACTAATTGACCATTAGATAGTTTGGCAAAAACAATAAAGTTTTATTACTGCCTCACAAAATAAAAAAAAAACAGTTTAATGCACGAAGCTCCTGTTCTAAGGGATATGAAAGTACTTCCTGTAGTACATTTTTTTATATGATCAGGAGGATGAAAATTTTGCATGACTATCGTGTAACTAATACACACCTTGATTGAAGAAGGGGTTTCCAAGACCAGTAGAGAGGATTGTTTGCCCATGTAATCGAAAGCTCTCTGACGCTTAACATATAACATTTCTTGCTTGTTGATTTATCTAACCAGAACATCTGTGTCATAACAAAAAAAAAAAAATTTTGCATAACAGCATCAGCCTTGTTTCTATCCAACTGCATGAAGCCTTTTTCTTTTTTCTTTTTTTATTTTTAATTTTATGGAAGGCAAGCATAAATATTAAACTCATACACACACATCTGGGCCAAACCACAAGGTACTCGGTGTACAAATATTATAAAATATTAATTTTGATATATATATATATACTAACAGTGGAGTTTTTTTTTTTCACAAGAGTGGGCGGCATGTAACGTTCATGACACTTGCTTCTTTATGGTATATATACTTAAATTTAAAAGACACATATCACATTTTAGTTTTCTGTTTATGAAAAAATTTTAATTTTATGAAAACTAAACTTGTATTATCAATGTAGCAAAGAGAAAAAAAAAATGGAATGAAAAATTAACCAAAAAGAAGATCCAAAAACCAAGAAGAAGAAATTGAGTAATGGAAGCAATAGCCTTCCGGCATCTCCCCGAGGCTTTTAATTTTCCACAGAATCTGTCAAAATAGACAGAAATTCAACTAAGTTGTGTAGCAAATAAATCAAGGAAAATGTTACACATTTTCTCACTTTTCTCACTCCTATGTACAATTTGGTGAGATGTATATGTATTTATTAATGTGAGTCATATTCTCTTGCATAAAAAAATAAATGAAATCATGTGTAGCATACTCATAAATCCATTGCCAATTTGGATGGTGAGCGTTGGCCTTTGTTTGCCAAAATTTCGTCGGGTGTAATGTTAATTCAAAACAAATATATCCTCTTGAAGTTTTGACAAAAAAAATGTGGGCAATACGTTGTGCAAACAGAAAATTTAAATAAAATTTATCACTAAAGTAATGTAGTTAAATGAGAGTCATTTATTTTAAAACAAAACACTATCATGATACCTCTTAATTATATAAATGCCGTTGTCACATCATTCTGGTAAGAATTTCTGTACAAATTTTCTATAAAAATATCAGTATTTCCAAAAATATGTCAAAACTAGCATTATAGTGTCTGCACGTTGCCCTTCCAGGAGGCATCACAATATATTTAAGGCATAGAGGGAAAGCACAACATATTACAGCATGAAGGAAAAAAATAAAAAAAAAAAGGTCCAATAGTTAAAGTAGTATTAAATATTTTGATATTTATGCCTATCAAATTTTGTTGTGTCATTTATTTGCTAAGAAGTCTCTCAATTTATAACAAAATCATGTTGATGATATCATAAAATACTACATATCATAATTTAATAACCAATCGGCAATCGTTACTGGCAGACTGTTTGGATTCTTTGATCATTTATCAAAAGCTGCAAAACATTTTAGGAATATGATTTCGTAGTTCTAACATGAAAACAGTTTCTCCAGAGTATATCTAACTCTTGGAACTTGCAGTTCAAAAGACTCATGTAGCTCTAACTCGTGCTACATTGACTCATGTTCGAGTGTTAGGTACAAGTATATGTTTAAGTATCGAAATCATCTAATTCTCATATTAAAGGATACGGCGACATAATAAAATATTTATATCTCTTAATTTATTTATTTTATTTTCTAGTATAAAATAGTGTTTACAAAGTTTTAGAGAACATTTCATGCATAATATGATAATTATATTTATATAACTGTGTTAAATTTGAATTACTAAAAAAATTTGTTAGGTGGATGTACAACAATACATATCATGCAATCACATATTCATATTTATACTCTTATATATTTAAGAAGAGTCTATGAACATAAATTGTAACAATGCTTGCATTGTGAATTTGGGATAACTAGTTACGGACCAGATGACGAGCGAGTAGATTTACCTTGTTACCCCCATCAACGAGTATTGGACTACAAAGCCTGAGAAATAGCTCTTTTTTGGACTTGAACGTGGGTGGAGAAACTAATCTTGAGAGGATCTCTTGATAATCGGACGGCAGGAATTCCTCCCAGAGGCCGTCGGATTCAGCTGCGGCCTGGACGGCCGAGGAGACGAGGCACATATGACAAGCATCGCGAGTAGAGGCGAAAGACAGAACGTAAGCTATGCATTCTTCCGGCAGGAGGTCCAACTTCATCTCATCCATGACTATAACAGGAGACACCGGAAAATCAAAGCTATGGTCCTATAGATATAGATATAGTGACATATAGAAGAAATGTAATGTGATATTATTATGTTAAACATAGCACACAATGAGGACATGAGTTGGGACATAATGAGGACATCGTTAGACATATGATCTGAATTGACTGTCCGAAAAGAGAGTTGTGAACCAATGGACTACTGCCTCCACGTGGCAATATCCCATCTGTTGAATAACTCAAGTACGGAGCACTGCACAAGCCAGAAATTAGTTGCGGTGAAAAAAAAAATATTTGTTAAGGCAAAGAAAAATATTATTTTTTCATAAAATTTGTACAAAACAAACTCATAAAAATGATAATACTATTGACATTTTAATAATTAATAATCATTATGATAGGTGTTTTTATAATTTGATGGGTAATTGTAGAGTACTATACAATAGATATACACTAAATTATTATACAAAAAGACATTGCTGAAGTAGAATTAGGAATTAAGAAAAATCATCACATGCAATCGTCAAATGGGCATATGTTTATTGTGATTTGACTTTTGACTATTTGTAAATTAATGTAAGATCACTATGAATGTTAAAATTATAGTGGCTAGCACACTATGGAATTAGGACATTTTATTTTAAAATAAAATATTCATTAAAATGACTATTAATTTCTATAATATTAGAATTTTGTTGATTTGGTCATTTGGTATAAAACTTTCATACAACATAAATTTGTGATATGTTTTTGTAGGAATTCTACACCAAATATGACCAGAAACGCCAAGGGGAAGCAACCCCTGACGTGTTTTAGTGGGCCGAACCACTCATGTCCACGTATTTTTATTCCTTACTATATCTTCAGCCAATAATTTTGCGTTAGGAAGAGTATTTTTTTAGGTATTTGGTCTTTGCCTGCAAAAAAAAAAAAAAAAGGTTTTTGGTCTTGGTGGGACCTTATGATTCTGAGGTGCAATCTTTCAAGCATTGTAGCCTGCCTGTTTAGTTTGGCTCACATACTCTAGAAGGTGATGGTTAGCTAAACATGACCAATGCAGCCAATAATTTGCGTTAGGAAAAGTATTTTTTTAGGTATGTGGTCTTGGTGGGACCTTATGATTCTGATGTACAATCTTTCAAGCATTGTAGCCTGCCTGTTTAGTTTGGCTCACATATTCTAGAAGGCGATGGTTAGCTAAAAATGACCAATGGATTTAAATTAAATGATGACACAAACCCTGACCCTCCTCTAACTTGCATGCCCTAGATTTGTGCATCTTCTTTTTAAATCTAAATTGCACTGGTTTTATCTCTTGTGACTGACCATTATTTATACAAAATATAAAATTTACATAATTCATAAAAATTGTGGGATTGCATGAACTCAAGAAAATAATCGGTTGAAAGTCTAAACCAAAAAATAAATAAAAAAGAGCATCAAGTAAGAAGAAGAGCGGAAGGTGTGTCCTAGACTCCCACTTGGTAAACGACTGCAATTCATTGCTTATGTCTCAAGTTCAAGCCTTGCACTCTCCATTTTCCCATCCTCAAGGTTTGTACCTCCATTTCTATTTCTCTTTTCTTTAGATAGTATTATGTACTGTTGATATTCTTTATGTTTTTTATAAATAAAATAAAATAAAATAAAAAGAAAAAGAAGAACATAACATGAATAAAATATAATAAATTAAAGAATCAACAAATGCCAAACTTTATTCTTGTCTCCAAAGATTATATCTACTTACACAACGAATAAGATTATAGGATTAGGCCCTTGGAGAAGGCAGACAGGCAGTTGAAGAAATGCATGAATTAACAAAAAAATATCTTCTTTAATTTAAAAGAAATATTTTTTATTACTTTTAGTTTTTTTTTTTTTTTTTTGCTTTTTTTCATTAGGTTAGGAAAGTCGACTCGATAACCGAAGAACAATAAGCTACGTACGATCTAAGCACCACCTACACGTAAGTGGGTGAATGGTGGAATTTTGACAAAGCCGACAAAAACTCATGCAACAAAGACATAGGGCGGGTTTGGACCGACAATTTAAAAGTTATAAACTACAAGTGATGTTTTATAAAAATGTGTAAAGTATATAATTGACTTTTTAAAGTTGAGATTTGGTAAACAACTTATTTAAGTGAATTTTTTTTGAGAGTGAGTCAAATAACGTTTAAGAAATAAATAATAAGTAATAAGTTATAAGTTTAAGTCATAAATTAAAAAATAAGTTATATTCAAACACAAATCGGATAATTACCTAACTAAAATCCTTAAAGGTAACTTGAAAGAGTTGATAGCATTTAAAAGGTTTCGAACTTGAGATCTTAGAGTGCTTACATTTGAAAATTTATAACCCTTTCACTAGACAAAAAAGGGATATAGATATTTCCCACATAGAGCATATAGTCAAAAAAATTAATTGAAGTAATCAAGCACATATTTGCTACAATAGGTGGCTCAACACATTTTTTGTATTATTGGTTTTGGTGAAATTTATTTTGTGCACAAGTGTTGGACATTATTAATATTGTGGTTTATATTTTAATTGTGACAAGTAGTAAGAATATGGTTTTACAAAGGTGGTAGCAAAGATGCTTTCAGTTAAGGAGTGCAAGTGAAATTCACTTTCTCTTGCCCTTCACGCGCAGCGGCAAGTTTAAATTCGCTTGCGCTAGTAGTTTTTATAAATTAAATATTGTGCGTACATGGTTGGCTCTTTCATTAGGCCAACAAGGTCATTGCCTAAGGTCTCCAATTATTTAAGGCCCCATATTTTTTAAAACTTAATAAGACTTTGCATAATTTTTACATTGTCTTTTAATAAAAAGGCCCCCATCCAAATGAAAAAAAAGTTATCTGTTAGAAAAATGGAGTCCGTTTTTTAAGTCCCAAATTTTTTAAAACCTAGTAAGACCCTATATAGTTTTTACATATTTTTGTTTACAAAAAAAGGCCCAAATCCAAAAGAAAAAAGAAAAAAAACTATCGTTTAGGAAAAGAGAGTCCAAAATATAGTACATTGGTGAACTTCAAAAGGAAAAAGTTATGTTTAATAAATAATTTATACACTATACAAATAAAAAAATTTTGAAAGCCCCCAAAATTTTAAAACATTGCAAGCTACCGTCAAAGTCCTATAAAGTTTTCACATCTTTTTTTTAAAAAAATTCCTTAATCTAAGTGAGAAAAGAAGATTTGAAAAAAAAGGAGGATAAAATCAACTGCCCTAGTTAAATTAAAACAAATATTGGCTTAACAAACAAATTGTAAAAATAAAATTTTTTTTAAAGGCTTCAAATTTTTAAAACCTTAACATAGTTTTAAGGCTCTATGTAGTTTTTACAAATTTCTTTTGAAAAAAAAAAAAGGAGGTCTTGGTCTAAATGAGAAAAATGACTGTTATAAAAAAATTGCCAAAAAATTAGCACACTAGTTGACTTTAGAAGAAAAATACACCGGTTTACAAAATAAAATGATTATAAATAAAATATTTATGATAATATTAAACAAATATAAAAAGCCTCATTTAAAATCATCGTCTAAGGCCTCAATTTGTGTCGAGCTGGCCCTATGTCTATAAAGTTGCAGCCACCTTACACCTTGGACGAGGTTAGGTAAGCTATGGTCCTCAAAAGAGCCCAACAGAGTAAGGGTTGCTATGCTCACTCCCAAACAGAGATGCTACTCAAGTCGCTCTCCACTATGTACCTTTGCTAGGCAACAATAAAATAACACATAGTTTAGTGAAAAATGGTACGAGGTATATCTACTACATCTAGCCGTATATTGTTATGGATGATTGCACCTATAGTATTGGACTTGACCATATTCATCATGATGTAATTAGTTATCACTTATTAAAAGTGTGGGGGAATAACCCCCGGCCCAACTCAATGGGTGAGGCCCAATCTGCGCAAATTAAAGTTGGGACTGCTTTGTTAGCTCAGATCAGAATTAGAGGGAAGGCCAGCTTTGACTGCCGACCTCCTTCGCAGCATAGCCCAAACTACGAAAAGCGGGCCCAAACCTCTAGCGGTCTTTGCGCATTAAATGCAGAGTTGACTCGCATTAAATGCGCAAGCGGCTGCTCACGCGACGTCAACGTGCACGTCCAGTCAGCTGAAATCCTCCACGACGGTGCGCCAGACCCTGTAAATAATCAGGCGGCGTCAATGATGATGCCTACCCAGCAGGCCATGAGAGCCTGCTAGTAGGACAAGGCAGAACGCACTCCCTCAAAGGTTCTATAAATACCCAAGGCATCGAGAGCCAGGTATGGACAATTAACTCCAAGTATTGACAACTTTCATTCATCTTCATCGATTAAGCTTGCTAACTTAATCTTCGGAGTATGATCGGCCCATTACGGGTTGACCCATTCTAACCTCTTCGTCTTGCAGGAGATATTTGGACTCATCCATTTTTGGGCTTGAGAGTTCGGCCCAGCCTTCCCGAAAAATCCCACTTACAATTGGCGCCGTTTGTGAGAAGGCTAAGAAAAACCATGAGTCTAAACAACCGGAGATATAGAGGGGAGAACCATGACGGGAGAGGCTTCGGAGCCTCCTCCAGTAGAGACCCGACCAACTCGGCGCACTGCCAATCTACACCAGTAGATCGGCAAAGAAGGAGAACACTAAGGTCGGAGATACGAACGCTCGCTGAAAGCCACCAGGAAGCACCAGATAAAATGCGGAGGGATACGGGCTATGTCAGGGACAGAAATTACCGCAGGAACCATCCTCGGGACCTGGCCCTGTCACCCTCCAGTGGGCGGATCCCGAGTAAGGATACGTTCCGTGCAGCGGAGAGGGAAATTCGACGGCGCGAAGAAGAGATAACCTACCTCACCTCCCAAGTTCGGGCCATGAGGGAGGCGTTCTCTGGAAGAAATGGGCATGGGAGAGAAGGGTCCCCAGATCGGGAGCAGGTTGCTGGCGCCGGGGACAATCCAACGCCGCCGGTAAGAGGAAGTTACACCCCTAGTACCGGGCATTGCGTTAACAAGCGCAAAGGTCGGCGGAGGGAAAGGAGCGAAACCCCGCCAAATAACAGTCCAGCTAAAGGAGATCGGCGGAAAGAGGACTGGGAGAAGTGGTATAACGAAAGCAGGAGGATAGAAGGCAGCAAACTAAGGAGCGCACAGCCCATGACCTGATGAGAAAGGCCCTTGATCAAATTGCATCCACGCCATTCACTGAGGAGATTGAATCCCACCCAATTCCTCGAAAATTCACCCCACCAAAATTCACCCTCTATGACGGGAAGTCCGACCCGCTTAACCATGTTCGGCACTACAAACAGCTTATGGTAGTGTGGTGCAGTGACCAGATGCTGATGTGTCGAATCTTTCCCTCTAGCCTGGGAAGTGTGGCTTTACGGTGGTTTGATAAATTGCCACTTAAGTCCGTTTCTAGCTGGAGGCAACTAGTCGAGCTTTTTACAGCTCGTTTCATAGCGAACAGCTTACAGCCAAAGGAGGTTGATTTCTTGCTGACTTTACGAAAAGAAAAAGGGGAAGGATTGCGAGCATACACCCGACGCTACTGGGAAGCTTATAACGAAATTGACGAGTGCAATGAGCAATTAGTTGTAACTCAGTTCAAGATCGGCCTTCCCAGGGAGCATTGCTTGCGACAGTCCTTAATAAAGAAACCAGCTCTCACGATACAGGAGCTAATGCTCAGGATCGAGCGCTATGCACGATTGGACGAAGACATACCCCAGGTAGCATCGACTAAGGTCGGCACTACGGCCGAGAAGACAAATAAGAAGGATGCCAAGAAGCCCCGATCAGAAGATATCGGCCGAGGAAAAAGGGTAACTGAGGGGGGTCTATACAGTCTTTAAGGACCCCATCTATAAAATATTGCCCCAGATCCGTGATAAACCCTTCTTCAAGTGGCCACCAAAGTTGGGAAGAGACCCAGCGACCCGAGACCAAAAGAGATTCTGTTCATACCACCGCGAAAAGGGACATAAGACGGAGCAGTGTCGGCATCTGAAAACGCATTTGGAAGACTTGGCCAAAGCAGGCCACCTCGATCAATTCATTGATCGGGAGAAGACAAAGAATGAAGCCGAGCAACCACGGGTAGAAGACGCAGCCCGAAAGGAACCAGAATTAAGGCCGGTTCGGGTAATCAATGTATTGCACGGTTCGGCTGAGTCAGGAATCGTCGACCCACATAGGTACCGAGCCGAGATACAGAAAGTGGCACACCTGAGGGAAGTGATGCACGTACAACAACCCAGCAAGAAAGCAAAAGTCGGCAGTGGCCATGTACCAATTTCTTTCACCGATGAGGATCTCGTGGGAGTGCAGATCCCTCATAATGATGCCTTGGTAGTTACGTTAAGAATGGCGAACTGCGACATCAGAAGATTGCTCATTGACCAGGAGAGTTCATCTGAAGTTATGTACTATAGCCTCTTCAAGCAATTAGGACTGAACGAGTCTGACCTCCAACAGTCACTTAACCCATTGGTCGGATTTAGCTCGGACCCAGTTTGGCCAATGGGAAAGGTGACGATTCCTGTAATAGCCGGCGGAATCACATTGCAAACCGAATTCCTAGTAGTTAACGTACCCTCCCTCTACAATGCCATCATGGGACGAACCTGGTTGTACCTCATGAGGGCCGTTCCGTCGTCATACCATCAGTTGTTTCGGTTTCCGACCCCATCAGGTGTTGGAGAAATCAGGGGAGACCAAATGGCTGCCAAACAATGTTTCCTGACAGCATGTGCGACAAAGACAAAACCTGAGAAAGTGCAGATGATGGAGCTGCATGAAGACACCCCTACTATTGATGATGTGGGACAGATACCCGAGAACAAAGCTGTGGAAGACCTGAAGAAGATATACATTGATCGGCGAGGAGACAAATACTTCGTCATCGACACCTCTCTGTCCAAACTAGAGGAAAAATCCCTCATCGAGTTGTTGACGAACTTCCTGGAAGTGTTCGCCTGGACCCCTTATACCATGCCTGGGATCGGCGCTGACGTTGCTTGTCATCGCCTGAATGTTAACCCAAATTGCAGACCTGTTGTCCAAAAGGGGAGAAGGGCAGCTACCCAGCATGTGGACGCTGTCTTAGAGGAAACGGAGAAGCTTTTGGAAGCTGGGGCCATTCGGAAAATCAACTACCCAAGCTGATTATCGAATACCGTAGTTGTAAAAAAGAAGGACGGAAAGTGGAGGGTCTGTGTGGACTTCACTGATCTCAACAGGTCATGCCCCAAAGATCCATTCCCCCTACCCAAAATTGACCAGCTTGTGGATGCAACCGCCGGCTTCGGAAGGATAAGTTTCTTGGATGCTTACCGAGGATACCACCAGATCCCACTCCACCCCGACGACCAAGAAAATACGGCCTTCATCACTCCAAGGGGTATTTACTGCTATAGGGTTATGCCCTTTGGCCTGAAGAACGCCGGAGCTACGTATCAGCGATTGGTCACAAAGATGTTCAAGACGCAGCTCGGCAGAACTATCGAGGTCTACATCGATGACATAGTGGTAAAAAGCAAACTGAGCAGCACCCACTTGGCGGACCTAAAGGAGGTACTCTGCATCCTAAAGGACTATAAAATGAGGTTGAACGCTTCAAAATGTGTCTTCGGGGTTGGCTCGGACAAGTTCTGGGGTTCCTGGTCACACATCGGGGCATTGAAGTGGACCCACGGCAGATCAGTGCGATTCAGAGTATTCAAGCTCCAAGGAATGCCAAAGAGGTTCAGAGACTGACAGGAATGGCCGCCGCACTCAACAGATTCATCAGCCGTTCATCGGACAGGTGTCGACCCTTCTTCCAGCTCCTAAAGAAACAAGAACGGTTCGAGTGGACCCCAGAGTGTGACTCTGCCCTTGCCGATCTAAAAAACTACCTAACCAAACCACCCCTGCTCTCCACCCCTGTCCAGCACGAGGAACTCTTCCTCTACCTTACAGCGTCAGAACATGCAGTCAGCGCTGTCCTACTCAGGCAAGAAAATCGGCAACAATTCCCGGTCTATTACGTCAGCAAAACCCTTCTCGGAGTCGAGAGCAGGTACCGACCCCTCAAAAAGCTGGCACTCGTACTGATAGTAGCATCCCGCAAGTTGGTGCATTACTTCAGAACTCACACCATCAATGTCCTCACTAACCACCAGCTCAGACCTCTTCTAAGAAGAATTGCAAAATGGGCCGTGGAATTAGGGGAGTTTGACATCAAGTTCCAACCTAGATCGGCAGTGAAGGGGCAGGTTCTTGTAGACTTTGTTGCCGAGTTCTCTATCGAGATACCAGCAGAAGTAGAACAGACTCCAGCAACTGGCCAGCCGCAACACGAATTCCCCCTGCACCTTTAGAAACAAACTGATCATTGGCAACTCTACGTGGACGGAGCTTCCAATGACCGGGGGGCAGGGTCAGGCATCGTACTCATCACACCAAACGGTCTAACCATCGAACAAGCCATCAAGCTCAAGTTTATTGCCTCCAATAATGAGTCAGAATACGAGGCCTTGCTCGCCGGAATACGTCGAGCCATTGAACTTCGAATTCCTGAAATCGTCATCTATTCGGACTCCCTACTTGTTGTAAACCAAATCACAGGGGAATACGTAGCAAAAAACGACAGAATGACGCAGTACCTAGCAAAAGCCAAGGAACTACTCGGCTAATTTAAAAGCTACAAGCTTCGACAAATCAGCTGAGACAACAACTCACATACGGATGCCTTGGCAACTTTGGCCACAGCTCTGAAATCTGGTTCGAAAAGGACGATCAATGTAGAAACCCTTGCCAAGCCCAGCATCTTTCGGGAGGAGGAGAAAGCTCTAACAGCAGAAAAGTTGGGACCATCATGGATGGACCCAATCATCTCTTACCTTGACACAGACAAGCTACGAGACGATAAGGCTAAAGCTCGGCGAATCAAACATGCATCTCTCAGGTATTGGCTGTCACCAAGTAAGGAGCTTTACAGACGTTCCTTTACAGGTCTGTATTTACACTGCGTCCATCCGGACCAAGTACAGGGCGTCTTGTTCGAAATCCACGAAGGGATTTGTGGAAGTCATGTCGGTGGAAGATCGATAGCACACTGAGCCATCTCGCAGGGATACTAGTGGCCTTACATGCAGAAAGATGCAGCCCAGTACGTCCTGAAGTGTGACAAGTGTCAGAGGTTTTCCCCCATCATCCACCAGCCAGCCGAGGATCTTGCCACCATCACCAGTCCGCGGCCTTTCGCTCAGTGGGGACTGGACATTGTCGGACCTCTGCCCCGAGCTCCGGGCAACAAAAGGTTTCTCATCGTAGCAACTAACTACTTTACCAAATGGGTGGAAGCGGAACCTTTATCAAATATCAGGGAAATTGACGCCAAAAGGTTCGTATGGAAAAGCATTGTCACCAGATTCGGGTTGCCCCGTGCCATTGTTTCAAATAATGGCACCCAATTCGATGGCAATATCTTTAGATCATTTTGCGAAGGATTGGAGATCAGAAACTATTACTCAACACCGGCCTACCCCCAATGCAACGGGCAAGCCAAGATTTCAAATAAAACTATGCTTAACGGCGTCAAGAAACGACTGGAAAAAGCCAAAGGAAAGTGGACAGAGGAGCTACCCAATGTTTTATGGTCCTACAGAACAACCCCAAGGAGGTCTACCGGAGAAACCCCGTTCTCCTTGGCATACAGGGTGGAAACAGTCATCCCCTTGGAGGTCGAACTACCAACTATCAGATCGGCAGCTTTTAACACAAGTCTCAACGACCAGACAGCTGCAAGAGACTTGGATCTCGTCGAGGAAAGAAGGGAAACCGCCTTGATTAGGCTCACAGAGTATCAGCGATAGCTAAAACGCTCTTACAATAAACGAGTTCGCCCGAGAAGCTTTGCTCCAAGAGATCTAGTTTTACGAAAAGTGTTGGGGGCAACCAAGAAGGAGGCAGATAGGAAGCTCAGCCCTAACTGGGAAGGCCCCTACAGAGTGACATCCCAGGTCGGCATTGGCGCATACAGACTAGAGACTGTTGAAGAAGGGAGACAATTGCAGCGACCCTGGAATACAAGTAACTTGAGGAAATTCTACCACTAATACAAAGCTCCATGTAATGTAACAATCCATGAAATGTGTAAAGCTCTGCTGAAGAATCAATGAAAGCGAAGCCATTCAAACAAATCTACTCTGAGCAATCTGTGAAACCCACAAAAACCAAGTGTAAAAACTTGGTCCTGTCCAAGTTGGGCAGGTTAGCCAAAGAAGGCCAAAACAAAAACGAAGTGTGAAAACTTGGTCCTGTCCAAGTTGGGCAGGTTGGCCAAAGAAGGCCAAAACAAAAACCAAGTGTAAAAACTTGGTCATGTCCAAGTTGGGCAGGTAGGCCAAAGAAGGCCAAAACAAAAACCAAGTGTAAAAACTTGGTCCTGTCCAAGTTGGACAGGTCAGCCAAAGAAGGCCAAAACAAAAACCAAGTGTAAAAATTTGGTCCTGTCCAACTTGGACAGGTAGGCCAAAACAAAAATCAAGTGCAAAAACTTGGTCCTATCCAAGTTGGGCAGATCGGCCAAAGAAGGCCAAAGCAAAAACCAAGTGTAAAAACTTGGTCCTGTCCAACTTGGACAAGTCGGCCAAAGAAAGAAACCAAGTGTAAACGACAAAATCAGATAAGGCAGATTCAGTCCACAGCAAAATCAGATAAGCCAGATTCAGTAATAAACGACAAAATGAGTTTTTCTCATTAAAAGGCATTGATGGTTACAAAAAATCAAAGAAAAGAAAGAACAGCTATGCCGACTTCTCCCCCGGCTGCGAAATTGCCCCTGGCGAACCACCGACAATCTCTTCCGCATCCTCAGGGGGTTCAGCAGCGGCCTTCAATTTTTCAGCTCTCTCCCTCTCAACAGCAGCTTCTTCGGCCGCGGCTTTTAAAATAAGCTCCCGTTTGTATTGGGCATTTGCCAACACTTTTTTCGGACAAACGACGCCGTCCTCGGTAGTATCAAAGTAGTCCGGGCAAATACCCCACACGTCGGAGGCCTTATCCAGCTCTGCAACGACAAGGGCACCATTCCAACCCTGTCGGAATATGGAGCGACTAAGGTCCACTTCAGCCAAATGCTTGGCCCCCCTTTCTTCACCCCTCTTCAGTGTGGCCTCTTCTTCCACCTTCAGCTTGGCCACTTCAGAGTTAAGGGCCTCGACCTCCGCATTTGCGTTGTGCAGATCTACGGACTGCACATCAAACTTCTTCTCAAGGTCTGCTAGATTCTTGTCTCTCTTTTCAAAATTGGCTTTCATCAGCAAAAGCTCGGCGGAAGCCTGTTCGGCCTGTTTCCTGAAAGTGATCCGCTCCTTATTTGCTTCGATCCACTCAAGCTTTAAGCGGCCGTGCTTTTCAATAAGTTCCTGGTGAACCTCGGCAAGCTTCTGGAAGCGCGTCATCGCCTCCAAGGAATTCAAACAACCCTACACAGATAAGAGAAGGTCATTTTTAGAGCGAATGTCTAAAAAAAAAAAAAAGTTTGTAATCATCGAAAAAGTCAGTGCCGACTTAACAGTATCGAGTCATGAAAAGCACCCATAAAAACGGCTGAGTCACTTGCTTCGCCCAGCTTCGCCACGTCCTTTTTCTGAAGGACGCTCTTAATAACACCAAACGCAACCTCGGGCTGGTCAATCATAGAATCTACTGTCGTCATAGGACGGCCGAGAATGTCCAGAGTGATGGTCACAGTCTCGCCGACCACGTCCACCGCGCCTTTGCCTTTTTGCTTTTTGGGCGCTGGAGTTGGAGGAGTGACATCGGGCCTCCTTTTTCGCTGTTGCCAAGTCTCTGGCCTCTGTTGCACGGGAGGGGCTTCCTCCACGGGAGTTATCACCAGCTCGGCTGGAGGAGTTTCGACAGGAGTAGAGGTGGCCGACCTTATTGGCTGGCCCGCGAGAGCAAACATTCTTTCCCTCAGACTCATGCCGTCCATTTCGTTGGGGGATGGGCTCGAATCACTTGTTCCTACAGGGATCTCAACTCGGCGGTCGGGCGCAGTGTACAGTGACGAAGTGGATGCCGAGCTGTGTGATTTTGTTCGCGCTTCTTGCCGTTCTTCACCAGCTGATGCCGATGGAGGAGCAACCGCGACTGTCACGCCTGTAGGGATGTGCACGCTTTCGATCGCTATTCCGGTGGGGATCTCCTCGAAGTCTCCTTCGGCACCTTCCTCCGCTAATCTTGCAAGTATACTCTGGGGAACACCCGTCTCGGCAGTGAAAGTTGAGTATCGCAGTGGGTAGGAGAGCAAAATGTGTGCAGCCCGAGCTACGTATCTTAGTCGACCTTCACCGACGTAGTTCAAAACCTTGTTGAGGTCGTCAGAGTTGACTAACCAGTCGCGAGCTTTTGACCGCTTCCTTGTGTCTGTAAAAAGTTCGAGAGTCAGTTTTGCTGCAAATTGAAATTTAAAATGACGCACAGTATGAGAGATCGGCATCAAACCTAGTTTGACGGGCACTCTAGGGCATCGAATCGCCAATCTATCCTTCTCAGGAACATTGCCGAACTCCCATGGACCGGTTACCCAGACCCTAACGTCGTCGACGCCCTTTCCTGAGGAAGGCAGACACTTCACTAACTCTAAGGACTTCTTTACTGCCCAGAAGTAAACCTTGTAACTACCTCCGACTTTACAAAGAGTGTAGCAGTAGTCCAGTTCGGCAAGGACTAGGTTCACACCCAGGCGCCGATTTATTTCAAGCATGCCAAAAAAGATCCTATATACGTTCGATGCTAACTGGGAGGGCGACACCTTATTTTTTACTATGAATTTATGAAGAAGAGGGTGGAGGGGAAACCTAAGTCCCCTTTCTACGATAGCAATGACTGGGAACGACACCCCCTAAACCGATTTCATCCGAGACTTCAAACCTAGCCCTAAATGCAGCAAGGGCCGACGGACCATCTAACATTTTACAAAGACGAGATGCCATCAGGGGGCAATCGTCAAAACACAGAATACAGTGAAGAGCAAAGGAGTTGCGGGCTCAAAGGACACTTACAGTGGTGGGTGCCGAAACAGCTGACGCACACGCTATTCAAAAGGCAAAGGAAAAAGAGCAAGTGTCTTCCAACTGATTAGGGCGTCGGTCTTTTATACACACCAGAGTCGTCAGTTCGTACACGGTAAAACGGCGTTAATCATAACGCTCTGCCGAAGCGTCGCATCGGCCGTCAATTCAATAACGCCCCACCAATGAATCTTTTAAAATCCCCGCCATTTATGTGGCCGGTGACCGTTACAGGCCTTGGCCGTTTCAGAAGCCAAAACGACACAATGGCTGGAAGGCAATTGTGGGGGAATAACCCCTGGCCCAACCCAATGGATGAGGCTCAATCTGCGCAAATTAAAGTTGGGGCTGCTTTGCTAGCCCAGATCAGAATTAGAGGGAAGGCCAGCTTTGACTGCCGACCTCCTTCGCAGCATAGCCCAAACTACGAAAAGCGAGCCCAAACCGCTAGCGGTCTTTGCGCATTAAATGTAGAGTTAACTCGCATTAAATGCCGCAAGCGGCTGTTCACGCGACGTCAACGTACACGTCCAGTCAGCCGGAATCCTCCACGACAGTGCGCCAAACCCTATAAATAATCAGGCGGCGTCAATGATGATGCCTACCCAACAGGCCATGAGAGCCTGCTGGTAGGCCAAGGCAAAACACACTCCCTCAAAGGTTTTATAAATACCCACGGCATCGAGAGCCATGTATGGACAGTTAACTCCAAGTATTGACAACTTTCATTCATCTTCATCGATTAAGCTTGCTAACTTAATCTTCGGAGTGTGATCAGCCCATTACCGGTCGACCCATTCTAACCTCTTCGTCTTGTAGGAGATATTTGGACTCATCCATTTTTGGGTTTGAGAGTTCGGCCCAGCCTTCCCGAAAAATCTCACTTACAAAAAGTATATTAAAGAATTTGATAGGCATGTTCAGGAATCGTTAGCATTGTTATTTGAGGTTGGTCAAGTTCACTGTATCTTGGATATGAGCAGTAAGGGATGCATATGCCTTGTACCATGAATATTAATTTTCATATTCCCAATAGATACATTGCATTTAGAGAAGACTTGTGGCTAGGCATCTCCTCTCAAGAAAGTAGAAACTATAAATGATTCCCAAAGCTAAGCAAAGGGTGTAGAAAAACAAGATTCCTGAGGGTACTTTATAATATTACCTTGTTTCGAGATCCGATTACCTTAACAGATTGCTTTTGACAACTGTGAATGTAGATTTCATCTTTATTAAAAGTATTAGTATTGAAATTTTTGAGAATTATATTTTCTTGAACTATATATTAGACCAATTAAACACATTTTACAAAATCAAAGGCTAAAATTGTTATAATTAGAACTAAATAGACCAAATTGAAACAATAAGTAAATCACAAAGAACACGGGTTTGATTAACCAAAAGAAAAAGGAATGGAAGTAGGTGGTAATTGAACAAGCACATGAACATTTTAATTTCAAGAGAACCCAATTCTTTATACATATGTTTTTTTTATTTTTTTTTTATCTTTCTTTCCTTTCTGAAACTTCTATTTTGACCCGAAAAAAGATAATAGAAAAAAAAAAGAATTGAAAGAATTTATGAAATAAAAAATATAAAAAAAAAACAAATTAACATTTTTACCCATTCCTTTGGAAAGATTACAGCGAGCCTAATCATTTGGGCCAAGAGCATTGATTCATTTAGTGTTTAGGCCTCAGTTCAATGCCTTCAATGATAAGTCCTCCTTTCAAGTAATTACCCTTCACCTCCATCAAGCTCATCTTCACCTCTTCATCACCTTCCCCGCTGATGAACTCTCCGAGCTCAATCTCCATCCACCCATCCTCTCTCTCACACGGCTCTCGCTTGTCCCCTTCGTTCACTCTCAGCCTCAACATTTGCATTCGATTCGAGTAAAGCAGGCACTCCATCTGCCGTTTCTTGTTGTCAGGACGACGCAGACAGGCCGTGTTGTTAGACACGCGATTCCCCACTTCGACTGAGATCTCCGAGGGTGTTGAATCAAGCCCATAAGCGGTATCGGAGATTTTCAAGACAAGGTAAGCTGCATATGTCGTGTTTGGTGTAAGCATTCGAGTTTTGGTCCTGCCTCGAATTTCTAACCAGCTCGCTGTTTTTAGCACAGCCACCTCCGAAAACCTATACATAGAAGATCATATTATGACCGTGCTTGCATTACCATATTGGTCTAACCTTTTGTGTATGACAAAGATTGAGGAGAAAACTGACCTTGATTTGGGCATGGATTTCCAGCGCCAATGCGTTTGTTCATTGCTCCCTGTAATTGAAAGCTCCCTTGCAGATAGTACATAAGATTTCTTGCCAGAGAATTTGTCTAATGTCAAACTCTGCATCGTAGAAGAAATATCATGAGCAAGTAGTCCCCAAGGCGATAGTGCAAATATGGACGAGCCTTCACTGGCCGGTCAAGTTGGTCAAATTTTTTTATCTTCTGACTAAATTTTAATGCTGTCTTTGATCTGGCATATAAAGGAAATCATTTCTATGCTAAAGCTAAGCCCGGCCACTCAGGACAGCAATACCCAAAAGAAGAAGAAAAAAAATTCATTTCATTCGACCCTATTATATTCTATTTTACGTTTTAATTGAAAACTAATAAATAAAGAAACCAACCTTGTTGCCACCATCTAAGAGAATGGGATTACAGAGATGGAAAAACAGCTCTTTCTTTGAAGAAAACTTCAGAGGAGTTACTGATCTTGATAAAATGTTCCGATAATCGGACGGTAGTAATCTCTCCCAAACAAGGTCAGAATCTGCTGCTGACCTCAAGGTGGAGGAGACCAGCGTTGACCTACACGCATCTGCAGGAGAGGTGAGAGAGAGAATCGTAGAAACACAGTCTCCTGGCAGCATGAACAATTCCAGCCCCGCCATTGCTAATGGGTTTCTTGAAAAAGTGGATAAATATATATCCAAAGCCAAACAGAGCTTGGAGATAAAATCAATGTCTTTGTCCTAAAACACTTCCCCTTGGTTGTTCTTGAATCTGTGGCTGCATCAATATTGTATATATAGGTGAACCGTACCTCTTGAGAAATTGAACTCCAGTTGTTTTGCAGAGAAGCTTCCTCATTGACGAGTGCTAGTAATTTATTGGGCAAAATGAGGCAAATGGAATAAATGATTGACTACGCATTGACCAACTACAAGGGGTGGGTGGACTTAGTAAACAGCATCATTCATGTAATATGTATAAAATTTATATGATTTGAATAAATTTTAATTTTGTATAAATTTTATGAAGTAATTTTTGTGAACAATAATTCTGAAAAATTTATAAAAATAATCAATCAAAAGTCTAAATACACCACAACCGAAAAACAAAATAAAATAAAACAAAATAATAACAACAACTACGTATTGACCAACTTTTTAGTCATGGTCTTGTTTGTTTGCGTTGGTCAATGTAAAATGGTGCGCCCATTGCCCACAATATTTGAAGCTCCCGCGTGCGTCATACGCATACAGCCATTCACTGATTAGACTGGAGGGTTGTCATGCGCGTATTTATTTTATCCTATTATGTTTTTTTCACTCTCCATAACTTCATTTTATTTTTTCTTCCAACCGTCTCATCTTATTCAATTTTTTTTAATTTATCTATTATTTTATAACTATCTGTGTTTCTCTTTATGACTTCCCCCTCTGTCTCTTTTTCAACTATTTGAATTGGCCAACCCCCATTTTTGTATTTACAAGAAAGTAGGATATACATAAAACAACTATTGTAACATTTTAAAATTATATACATAAAAACTAATAAGTTTATTTTTACAAAACATTGAAACCTGATGTGGCTTTAAAATCAGAAAATGTGTTTAGAGAGTAAAATGATATTCTTCTTTTAGATAATAGTATATATATGTGTGTGTGTGTGTGTGTGTGGTGTGCTATTTATGCTCCATCTGAGACCTACTGCTCATGTTAGGTAGTAAAAAAAATAATGAAAAATGAGATTATATATAACAATACTTTTTTATTGCATGAATAATTTCTTTACCAATCTCAAAGGTCTGCAAGTATATATTCTTTATTTGTTAAAAAAATAAATTTAAATTAAAGCAACGTTTTAGGTAGATACAGCTAACGGTCAGGCGTCACTTAATCGCCGTCACATCACCTCGACTCCACCAATAACATGTAAGACTAGATTGGCATGGCGACAATCAAGCGATACCTACCTAGATTAATGTGACGACGAGTGCCCGTAACATTTTCTTTCGAGTTATATTATTAGTAGTCGTCAACACGGAGGGTTGACTTAGACCAATGATTCAAAAATCAGAAACAAAGGACCTTGTACTGTTGACCTATAAAGGCATATATGGAACATGTGTAAGGTACATTTTTGCAGACTTATTGTTACAACTTACATCACATTGTGCCCAGTGGACAAGCAGGCAAGAACGGATTTTTCTAGATACCCAACCAGTTAATTTGGGCATATATGTGAATCTTTGCAAAATAAGTGTTGGATTCAATGTGATTTTAGTTATTAAAAAAAAAAAGCTGTTACTAAAAATATTACCTGTAGTTATTGAATAAGACCAAAATTGTCATCTATAGTTACTATAAATGTGACTCCAAAATAAATGACTTGAAGACCAATTAAAGAAGAAAATGGCCAAATTGCTAATTCAAAAGTTGAGAATGGCCGAGTTACCAATATCCAAATTTACTGTTGGGTACGGAAACCATTCCCGGCAAAGCACAAACCTATTCTTCACGAGGACAATGTTTCCAGGTTTCATACTGTCTTGCATAGTTTTAAAATTAGTCGAATTTATGCAATCATTCATATTCAGCGTTGAAATTTAAATTGCCCAAAATTCGGGTGAAAAATTTCAGCTGAAAAGTAAGAAGAATATTTGGAGAAATTTGAAAAATAAGATGGATTTGGATTTCATGGAAAAAGATTTTTTTTTATTAATTTGGTTGAAATTTAGCAAAATTTGGTCAAATAGGTTCAAAAAAATAATAAGACTAACAAATATATATTTGCATATTTGGTCGTAAAGTTAGAAGCTTGAAAATATTTGATTGATTTGGAACAAATTCCCTGAATTAAATGTAAATTGTGTGGTTAAAACTTTGCAGTCAAACCATAAACAATCAATAAACAATGTGTAATTTTAGGGAAAAGAGAAAAGAAAATAGAGTAACTATTATTTTGAGTAATGCTATATACAATTTCATTCTCTTTTTTTCCTTTAAGTTGCGAACATACCCTGATGTTCACTAACTACTAAATCATGGAATGGAGAGAATTCAAATCCATAAATTATCAAACTATTTTATATTTTTGGTTCAAGTCCCAATAATTTTATTATTTGGCTAAAGTCATTTGGGTAACATTTGTTATTATTTGGGATGTGGAAACAATAATTTTATTAAATTTTCTCATTATTATGCCCTGTTGTATATTCCCTCTTTATTTTTTTGGCTAAGGTGATAGACAATGTAGCAAGGGTAGCCCTCCACTTCTCATAATCCTTGCCCATAATTTCCCAATTCCGATGAAGATGTAATTTCATTCCAATTTTTTGTTACAATTATAAAACAAAAAAATTTAACATCTAGCAAGCCTATTCTAAACTTTCTTGCTTTACTTCTTCTTACAACTGAGAACTATTTCATTCCAAAAAAGTGAGGGGAAAAATAAATAAACCATGTAATTTTCTAATTAAAGAGAGAAATGCTTCCAAGACTAAAAAAATCTTGTCATTGACTCAAATTAGAGCTTAACATCAGCTCACGGTCCAAATTAAAACCCGCTCAAGTTCACCCATCAATTTGTAAGATTTGGGATCACAGTTAGGTCAATAGAGGCAAGGCTTAAGAAATTTTTAGGTCCAATAGCAATTATGAACCAAGGTTGGAAATAAAGATGCTTTAATTTGTTGGCATGGCTCCAAATTTTATAATATATATACAAGTATTTATATTTTATGTTATTCAACTCACTTTTGAAAAAATAGAAGTCAAACTTTTTTAGAAGTGATCATGTAAAGTTCTCATTGTTTTCAAATTGGAACTTGTTATAAATCACAATTAAAGTTAGGTGATTGGCGCCCTTAGTAGTAGAGTAAGCATTTGTCGGATTGTACTAAATTTAAAATCCAATAAATGTTAGTTGGTTTCTAATATTTTGACCCAACCAAATTGGTCATATCATTAAACAGAACGAAATTAACCCAAGTTAATTTAGACTGGTTCAGTTATTACATTGTATAAGACCTGATTTATTCATTTAAAATTTTAAAATAACCTCAATTTTATATTATTAATTTCTCAAAAGAATTTAAAAACAGCATACAATATTAAATCAACGATAATTAAAAATGAAAAATAATAATTTGAAATATATGGTTTTGTGACATATATATCTCAGGTCGGGTTGTTTGAGTTCCGATTTCGTAAATGCTAACCCACGTCTCAAGTTGAACCAATCAGATTGATAATTGTAAAACCAAGATTCGAACCCGCGACTCCAATCGCTAACTAGTAGTCTAGTATACGCGCCTTATCAGTTACCAGTTACTCCCCTCTGCTCAAAATCGTCGCTTTCCCTCACAAATTTCTCTGTTCATAGTTCCAATGGCGTTAACCCCATACTTCAAACCCACCATTTCTATTTCCATTACCTCCTCCCACCAATCTTCCTTCACTTCTTCACCTCCATTTTCACTAAAACCCCCCAAAAGCTCACACTTCTTTGGCACCAAGAGTTCACGAATTCACAATCTTCAACTCTCGACACCAACACTCTCTCGAAGACTGTTCCTACCTTCAGTTTCCGGGCTCTGGGATGCCCTAACTGGCGGTAATTCAGACCGTGAAGCCCTAGCCGCCGTTCGACGAGGAATGATGCTTTTCAGACAGGTAGGCCAGTTTCCCATTCTCAGTTTCCTCGACCCCAATTCTAGTTACGTTTCCAGACTGATATGTGTAGTTGTTCTTTGTATGATCATTGAAGGGTGATGTTTCGGGGTCTGTAGTGGAGTTTGATAAGGCAATCGAGCTCGACCCTCGTCAGAAAGCATGTAAGTCGCCCAAATTTTAATGGGAATGCTTAGCAAACAAAAAATTTGTCCTATGAACCTATATGCAGCTAGTAAGATCTTGTGGGTTTTCGAAATCGATGGATTGTTGGTGATCACTGGCTTTGAATTGAAATTTGAAAGTTAAAGATGTTGGCCTCTTGAATTTCTGTAGGTAATAGGTATTTAGTGCTGGTCGCCTTCTTTTGTAACATTTATACAACTTTCCAATGCACTGTTATATTATTAAGTTGATTGTAACTTTTCCCATTTTTTATGTTGAATCCAAATGACTCACTTTTTTACCCATTATTTTAAAAAATGAATGGCAATTTCATAATTATGTTTTTATTGGATGAAAGTTTTCATGAAGGATTGAATAAATTTGTTTGCAGAATAACGTGATTTTTTTTTTTTTTTTTTGGGTGTAATTTGATAATCAGATCTCTGGCAGAGAGGGCTATCATTATACTACCTTGATAGGTATTAGTTTATTACTAGCTCTATGTTGATCATTTGTTCTTTTATTTAACATGAATGTCAGGAGATTGAAGCTAGTCTTTCTCTTTAGGTTTGAGGAAGGGGCAGAGCAATTTCGGTTAGATGTTGCACAAAATCCAAATGATACTGAAGAGTCAATATGGTGCTTTATCTGCGAAGCTCAATTATATGGAGTTGATGAAGCAAGGAGACGATTTCTTGAGGTACATCATTCGTTATTACAGACAACAACATTGTAGAGCTTTTAGAATGGTGAAACAGATAGTTGTTAAGCTAGATTTTTCAACCTAGATGTGAGTGAGCTTGCATATAGGAATTAACATTTTCACGCATATCTTGATTTACACGTATTTGTGCTTGCTTATCATGATGTAAAGTCGCTGATGGATAAGAAAGCTTATCTGTACACTGGTTCTTGACTAAGTAATCCTCAAACTAATCTAATCAAGCAGGTAGTGAAATATGCCTTGTGCTTAAAATTCAGTCCCTAGCGGATATTATATGACATGCGTGTAGCAGTATACTCGAGAATTCAAACTTTAATATAGAGTAGATATGTATGTCTCTTAACTGCCTTTTTACTTCAGAGTTTATTATAGTTTCTGAGTAGATTCGAAGTTTATTGTAGTTGCTAAATAATGTAGGTAGGCAGAGATCCAAGACCTGTCATGCAGGAAGCTTATAACATGTTTAAAGATGGTGGTGATCCAGAAAAGGTATGAATTGATGCTTTGACTCTCACATTCCAATTGAAACTAGTTGAGTAGTTTGTGAAGTTCATAATGACCTCTCTCTCTCTCTCTCTCTCTCTCTCTCTCTCTCTCTCTCTCTCTCTCTCTCTCTCTCTCCAGTAAAGCCTTTGTGCGTGTGTATGCATGTCACTTGTGGGACGACACATGTACATGATTCATGCTGGTGATATGTTTGCATAGCTATATGATGGCTAATGTTACTTCATAGTTCATTTTCATTTCTCCACCACATCTTGTTAGTGAGTGGAGGATTGGGAAACTTAAAGCATTGAGTTCTAAACCATCAGCTTCCTCCTAATCTATGTTTGATATCTGTCGACATTTGGCATATCAATATTAACTTTGAAATATCATCCTAGTCAGTAAGACTTGGGTTAGTTTCTCAATAGGAGAAATAATCCAGCAACTAAATAGACAAAATAATTAAGTTGAGAATGAGAAGAAAACTAAAATGGCTTAAGCAATGCCTAACTACAGCGCATGGCTCAAAGAGCTTTGTCTTCTTTCTAATTTTTCCCTTGATAGTGTTTAGACCGAGCCAACCATATGTACAAGTTGAAGAACCTACCAGAGGAGAGTTATAATATTGTTAATTAGATCATGGAGTTGTTACTCAGCGAGCTGAATAATTCCTTCAATTAGCTTCATCAATTGTTCCAATTGATGCCATGAACTACTCCAAACATATAGTCAGTACTATCATGCAGCATGGTGGTTATCCTGGAAAAATAGGATGCTGTTTTGACAAGCTCATTGCGAACATCTCCATCTAATACATTACTGGGGATGGTTTGAGCGTATAAAGATGAGGGAGGCCACAATATTGTTAGAGGCAATTTCCTGACTGTATTGGATGGAGTTGATCTTATCTGCATCAATGAAAGAAAATGAGCATTTGTGGGCAAGTTTCTTTTGTTATCATTTTTGCTTTTGCTACCAAAAAACATGATTAGGTTATCATTTTTGGTCTTAGGAATCAAAATGTTGCAAGGCAAATTGGAAATCAACTTCTCATTATTTCATCTTTGTTAGATTGTGTAATGTGTATCAATAAGTTTTCTGAGAGTTGGTCTGGTGCTTTGTTGGTGTAATAGGTTGATTGGTCAGTTTTATCAACATTTGAGTGCTGATTGAATTTTTAAGATCCAAAGGGCAGAGCCTAGTGCTCCAGGCTCCTGCTATTGTGGGGTCTAATCTTACCCCCACACAAGGAGAAACTGCTTCCATGTTTTGACAGCGTGGCACCCCAAGTCACAATAGAGTGATCTTACTGCTGCACCTAGGCATCAAAAAAATTTTTTTTTTTAAATCCACCAAAGTTTTTTTTAACCCCTTTTTTCCCCCCTTAAGAGAACATTATTTTCCTCATAATATAAAGAGCCGTTCATGCTGTAAAAAGACATCAAGTATTTCCTCTCTTTGTCTATAAATAATTACCGGAAAACTTTTCCACCATTAGGCTCCATTTATCTTGAAGTTTTCATTGGACATTAAGGAAAACTGTAATATATCTAGAACTAGCTTTGGACTAAGATATATCTTGCCATCTGAAATTTACTACTGTAGGGGAGAGATTTTATTCCAACAACAGAAATAACACAATGGGTTTGATAAAACAAACTATTCTAAAAGCTTCAACTAGTTGAAAGCGGTGTAACTTGTGTATTTATCTCATTAGTATCCAATTTTTAGATATTTGAGTAACATTTGTTTCCAAAAATGTCATTTGACTAGAGCAACATACTTTCTCTGTGTAGCTTGTTGCTGCATTTTCAAGCGGCCGGGTGGATGAATACTTCTATGCTTCTTTATATGCAGGGCTTTATTATGAATCTCAAGTATGTTCTCAATTTCTATACATTCAATCAATTCTGGCCCCAGAATATGTTATTTGTTGTAATCAACTATAGAAACATCAAGAAGTATTATCCTAAAGATAATAGGAAGATCAATTTTGGTATAACACAATTTCTTCACAAAAAGTAAAAATGTCACATTCCTCTGGCCTTTAATACATATCACTATATCAGAATTCAGAAATACTATTTTTGATATTATTATTGTTAATGCTGCTGCTAGTACTACTATTGTTATTATTACTATTATTTAACTAGATAATATTATTACATTATATTGACAATCAAGAAGTCTGTCATTGGAAAAAGTGCCTCTTACATCAAAATGACACGTAAAAATTCCCAATTTTTGCTTATCTTTTGGCTGATTAGTTAACTTGTTTAATGATTGATATCTCATGCTATTGACATTGGGGAAATTATATATATTGATACAGAACTCTACTAGGAAAGGGCATTCCATTGTGGTGGTGATCATCCCATTAGTTAAGTGCTTGGAGTAGAAGACTGTTAGAAACCTAACCTTTGGCATTAGTTATACAAAATAAATGCCCTCAGAATTGAACCCACCTTCTCGTGCGTAGGGCCTGACCTGTTATCACTTCAGCAAGCAATGAATCAATGATGTACCCTAAAGATAGCATATAATAATTGGGTGTAGATTGATTCTGAGAATCCATCAGTACTACTAGAGTTACAGAATTACCCCTCATGAACACGTAACACTTACTCTTTAACACTTCTCCTGAAGCTGGTGCAAAGATATCACACATGCCTGGCTTTCTAAGAATGGAATGGAAAGTAGTACTTGAAACCTCTTTTGTCAACATATCTGCCAATTAGTATTAGAAGTTCACATAAGGAGTATACACTAAGCTTGCATTCAACTGCATCATAAAATATGTCCATCTCAATGTGTTTGGTTCTGTCATATTGTACTAGCTTGTGAGCTATGGTAATAGCTTCCTTGTTATCACAATATAATCTCATAGGTTCCATGTAGTCAAAGCCAAGTTCCTTCAACAAGATCTTAACCAAAATAATTGACGTACCTCATGTGCCATGGCCCTATATTTTGCCTCTGCATTGGACCTAGCAACCACTGGATTTTTTTACTACACCATGTCACCAAATTTCCTCCCACAAAAGTGCGATATTCTAATGTAGAACTCTGATCAATAATTGATCTAACCCAGTCCACATTTGTGTAGGACTCCACTCTCATGTGGTCATGTGTGGAAAGTAACGAACCTTTACCAGGGGCAGACTTCAAGTATTGAAGGATTTGATAAACGGCCTCCATGTGAGATGCCTCCATAAATTGGTTTACCACACTAACTGCGTAAGAAGTATATGGACGAGTATGTCATATAAATTAGCTTCCCAACCAACCTTTGATATCTGCTAACATCAATTACAGTGCCTCCACAATCTTCACTCAATTTGTGATTCTACTCAATTGGTGTATCAATGGGTTTACAAGCCAACATTCCTGCCTCCATCAACAGGTCAAAAACATAATTCCTTTTTGAAATGAAGATACCCCTCCTAGACCTGGCTACTTCAATTCCTAAAAAAAAAAATCTCAAAACACCCCAAATTTTTTATCTCAATCTCTTAAGCCAAATAAGTCTTTGGTCTTTTTCATTTCCTCGTGTCATTACTTGAAACCACAATGACATAACATATACTATAAGTGCTGGTACTTTCCCAGTAGAGTCAGTAATAAACAAAGAATGATCACATGGCTTTGCTCTGTATCCATATTGCTGCATGGTTTTAGAAAATATCTCAAACAAAGCTCTAGGAGTTGCTTTAACCCATAAAAAGATTTCTTGAGCTTGCGAACTTTTAGATTGGCTGTGGGCAATGAGAAACATGGTAGAACATCCATGTAGATTTCATCCTCCAACTCCCCATTAGGCATGAAGGCATTTTTCACCTAGAACTGTTGTATATGCCATCCAAAATTGCTGCAACCTGGAAGGGATGGTAGCACCTGAATGGAATTCATTTTGCCACCGGTGCAGAAGTTTCATGATAATCAATTCCATGGATTTGAATGAAACCTTTAGCAACTAATCTGGCTTTGTACATTTTCACTGAGCCATCTGCCTTATGCTTCACAGTATTTACCCACTTGCATCCAACTGTCTTCTTCCCTCTGGGAAAATCAATAAGATCCCAAGTGTTGTTTTGTTGAAGAGTTCTCATCTCTTCAAACATGGCTTCCTTCCATTCTGAATCCAAAAGTGCATCTTGTAGATTTTGAGGGTCAGAAACAGAAGACATTGGGATGCGAAAGCATGATGGGAATGTGAGAGATAATGATTATAAACAAAACTAGAAATTGGATGTTGGGTATGGGACCTAACTCCTTTATGAAGAGCAACTGGAATGTCAGAATAATTAACAATAGAAGATGAGACGGGATCAACACTAAGAACAGACTCACTACCTGGATCACTCAAGGGGGTTGAAGTTGTTTGAAAGGGAGCTAAGGCATGGTCGTCTTACCTTTTTCCCTTCCAGAATAAACTTGTAATTCTTTGCTCAAGACCTCCTTCCCACCTTCATGAACACTTTAATGTAGCTGAATTTGAGGCAAAGTTAAAGACATTGCTGAAGACATCTCTTCACATCTGTCCTTCCCCTGAAGAGATGGCTTAAAGTCATGAAATAAGCCACTGATTTGAAGAAAGTCACATCGCTGGATACAAACCATTTCCTATTTGAGGATAATATTCATACAATTTCTGAGTGGGAGAACAACAACATGGACAAAACACAAACAAAGCAAAGACTCTAGGTGGAATAGTAAGGCATGTATAGAATGAAGGAGGGGATAATACCTATTGCTTTCTCAAGCATTTTATGTTTTAGCCGTGGATTTTGAAATTAGAACAACAGCCACTCGATAAATTAGTGCATCATCTTCTTGTCTTTTTCGATTTCAAATGTACATCATTTGTGTTGATTGGTTTAGAGGACATTAGGGTCCTAGAATGTATGTTGAAACTGTTTTCTTCCTTCTGAATAACTTTCTTAAAGCAAACAGCGTCCCTTGAAGAAAAGTCCTACTCTATGCTATGTTCATGCATGAAGTTATTTCCTAATTTAGAAAAATGCCATCATGTTCATTTTCTTCACTCTCGGCTTTAGGCAAGACGTTTTGTCACATGCAATAATTTGATTTCCAATTTGTGTATCGAAAAGCTTCATTTCTGTAGGACTTTTTGTGACCCTTTGACAATGAATAATCAGTATCTTGATGATGGGGAGATCATGTGCTGCACATAGTTGGAGATCAACTTGGTGACAGAACTTGAACAGACATGGACTGAAACCAATTTGATTACTTTTTGTTGTGTTCTGGTTGAGACTGGGCATTAAAAATATTGTTTGTTGCTTCATGTTTGGCTTAACAATTACTCGTTAATGTGTTAGTTCTGCTTTATGATTTTCATCAATGCAGAGCAAACAGGATGCAGCCAAAGTTCACATCCTTGCTGCTAGTCAGTCTCCTTATGGTCTAAGGTTTGATATCTGGAACTTCTGCATAATTTATATTTTACTCAATGAACTTGTACATTACTATATTTCTAATTCTAATTAACTTTTCACTACAGGTCTGATGATTATATGGCTTCTCTTGCCAAGGTTCACTGTCTATGTCGAAATTGGAGCTCCAGTTAACAAATCTGGCTCAAACCGGTGGACTGATTTGATTCTTACGTCATATCCGTTTTTTCTGTCCATACCTAGACGACATACAGCAAGGCAAGGCTTGGCTTTCTCAAGTTGAGCTGAATTGGTAAATAGACAGGCTATCTGTTTTATGTGAATATAAGTATCTTAGATACCTTGATCATTTTTTAAAGTGTCTAGCCTTCTGTACCTTTATTTTGAATAAACTAGAGAAAAAATATATAAAGAAACATTAACGATTGGTGTGCAGATTACATAGTAAAATTAATAGTAGCTTAAAAACTTGAAAACTTTGGCCTCCTGTTATATTTTTTTGAGACAGAAGTTGGCCTAGTAACAATCGTCTGCGACATTTGGATTAATGGATTATTATCTTGGATTTCATCTTTCAAATTAGAGAAAAATGTAATTGCTAGTAATAGTGCTGTTTAGAAATTTGTTACATTAGATTAGGACTAGATCATGGAGGATTTACCACAGGTTTTACGGAAACGACATAAAGATAAAATAACTAACAAACTTTGCAGAAGTGTAAGGGTACCAAACTTTGATCTGAAACATAGGAAACAGAAACAAGATCATTCCCGTGCAAGCAATTTTTACCTAGTAATTTTAAGGGCTAATTTCACCGTTAGTCCTTACACTTTGGACACAATCTCGATTTTGTCCTTGTAGTTTCAATTGCAACAAAAATATCCTTTAATTTTGTAATGGTGTCTAATAGGTTCAATCGCAAACAGATGTTAGCTAAATTGATGGTAAGTGATCATGTGCCGTGCACGTGAGGGGTGAAAAGGTAAAATCACACAAAATTTCAGTTTCTTTGCTTCTCTCTCTCTCTCCTCTGTTCCTTTCATCTCTCCTCTGTTCCTCTCCTACCTGATACATGTTTTTGCCCCTGCTAGAGCACTGGTGCCCTTCCAAAAAGCATCACTCCGATTGATTTTACAAATCAATATTTGGTTATGGAGTCATGACTTCTACATGTTTGGATGCATTCATGATGTCTTGAGCTTCTTAATTTAGATATGAAAGAGAAAAAGTTGAGAGAAGGGTCTTCTCATGAAAAAGATGATTCCATCAAAATAAAGAAGAATTAACAGGGGACAAAAAACAAGGAAACGAACAGGTTAATGAACATAATAAGCAGTTAAACCCAATCATGAATGTAATAAATGACAAATGAGGCAATGAACAATTCACCATGTTTTTAAAGGGTCTCTATTTTAACTCTCTGTTTTTTTTGGTCTCTGTCTTCTTCGGCCAACATCATATTTTAATGGGTCTCTTTTTTATATGTGAGTCCATGATCCATTCCAATCTTGTTGAACTGGGAATTACATACCTTTGATTGTATTATATTTTGGGCTTGAACAAAAATTAGAGGAATTGTTGGCCGAAGTGGAGAGAGAGAGAGAGAGAGAGAGAGAGAGAGAGAGAGAAAGCGCTGGGTGTTGGGTTACTTTGATGGGTTGTAACTATGCTGAAAATATGTTAAATGATGAATCACAAAAAAAGACAAGTGTATGTAATCTACTGACTACATCTATTTTAGTAGTTAAAAAGTTCATCATTTTATTCCGTGTCAGGCTAAAGAAGTGATTCGTGAATTCAAGATATTAGTTGTTCCAATTTCCATGGGTTTCAGGCCATTGTGATGGATAATTGTATTTTGATTGGTCCTGAGCCAAAGCTGCAGAACCAAAGCATGAGGGGCATTAATTTTCCTTTTGGTCAATCTTAATTTTGTTCATGCTTTTGAAACAGAGCTCCGAAAAACTCCTTGATGTCTCCCTCGTTTTTGAAAGGGAAGGGCTAGGTGTGGTGGGGAAGGACCGAGGTGTTGGGTAGCGGACGGTTGGGGCTGGGGTGACGGAGGTGATAGAGAGGGGCTGGAGATGGTAGGGAAGGTGGCGGCGGGTGGGGTTGCAGGGGAGCGGCAGGGGGGTGGCCGTTGGATCAGAGTTAAAAGGAGCATAATAAAGTGAGAAGAGAGCTGGAGATGGGGTGATTTTACTATTTTGTCCCTGCAAAGTGATCACATGAGTGGCGTGTGGTCAATTTCCATTCATTTGGCTAACATTTGGTTTTCAATTGGAATTATTAAACACCAATTACAAAATTAAAGGCTATTTTTTCTGCAATTGAACGACAATAACGAAATCAAAATTGTACCCAAAGTGTAGGGACTACTGGTGTAATTAGTTCTAATTTTAAAATAGAGTAGGTAAATAATTCCATGCCTAATATATCAAGAACCCTTCTGTTATTAAAGTTTGATCTGTGTGTTCATTTCGTCCAAACAAAGAACTCTTAATTGTAGTTATGTGAACACAATCTTTTCCAAATCCTCACATCAGAATGAGCTACTTGGTCAGTTCTCCTAACACACAGGACATATATCATCATGTATGTTAAAACATGTTCAAATAACCCATTTGCTTGACATCTTGAGATAAGAGCTTTGTCTATATAAATAAATTTTGATAATAATCAGTGTCTTTTTCCTAAAACAACCAGCATATTGCTTCCTATTGTAGAGCATCTAAAGGCATAAACCGAATAGCTTGCAATTTTTGCAGAATCCTTTTATGGATTTAAACTTGGGATTCTTCTTCAAATTTGACTGCAGTCTGTTTAGCCAATTGCAGTTGCTTGGTGGATTTAACTTCACGAGGTTCCAATTTCTATATGTGTTGATTTTGTTGCCCTGAACATTCAATATACAGGATTAAAAGAGCTTTCATATATATATATATATATATATATATTTCCCTGGGAACATTACCAGAGGTTTGCTTATATAGCTGGTCAATAAAACCCCACCAAACTATGAAGAGTAGTGTGTCCCTTTTGCCAACCTACTACCCTTTTGTGCTGTTGTTTATGTATATCTAGCTTCTACTCTTGGTTTAGCTTAAAGAATCATTTGACAATACTTCTGCTCTCAAGACTTGGGAGTTACTACTTATTTATTCTCCTGAAAGATAAGAAATCCCAGGAAGCAAGCTATAAGCAGATAAAAAAACATATGGACATATATATGCCTAGGAATTTAGGAATTTAGAATATGCTTAATTTTCTTCTTATAAGATATTATTACACATTAATCAAGCTTTTGATGGTTCATGGTGCTGAAACGATTCGTTTTTGGACAAAAACAACAGGTTGTGCTGAATATGGACAATTATGCTGATCTAAAGCAGATAGATAATAGTAATTATGCAGCAATTTGCAGCCACTTAAAACTTTTATTATTTCGGTCACGACAACCCCCCGATGCGTACACGTAAGCATTTTTGTTTTCTTTTTTGAAAATAAAAATAAAATTATCTTTCTTTAGGTGGAAGGCATAAGCATCAGATACCAGATTCATGGCAGATACCTCGCGAGATTAATATTTTTGGGATTATTACAATAATGGTGGGCACATATGGGCACACAACCATTGTGAGAGACAGAGCAATGATTTGCTCTTCTCAGCATATTCTCAGTAATGAGCACAAAAACTATGGATATTCTGAAAGTGATTCTAGTATCGGCTGTGCCGTGTGCAACATCTATTGTGGAGTTCATGGTCCCATTACATGTTAAATGACCAAATTACCCCTTGAAGTATTTTTGAGACATTGGATTTTCATTGGCCTAAATGAAGGTCGGCTCAACCCATTCCCCCTTCTTTTTGCAAGGGTACCGGAATGGTCTACTGCCAAAAATTTCATTTTGCATGTACAAATTAATTCAATATGGGTAATAGAAATTGAAATTTTTGAAACTTTCTAGTAGATTAAAATTAACGGGAGAAATATATTTGGTGCTACCCCGTGTCTAAAAAAGTTATATTATTGTTTGAAACCTGTAGCGCGTAGGTCGTAATAAACTAAACTTACTGCTGTATCAAGACCTGCCTTTTAATATAGGTTTTAGTGAATGTTATCAATTGATTTTGACTTTGGGCCAAAATGAAGGCCCTAATTTAGGGTTGATGAAAGTTAAGGGGTACTTTGGACATTTCAGGCCATTCAGTTAGGACAATTTTGAAATGCGACTAAACCTCAATTTTGAGAAAGGTTTTCTGGAACTGATTAATCTAATCTTCACAACCATCATATTCCAATGCGTAAATGACTTTATAAAGTACAACCATAAATCTCAGACCACCTGAAGTCTCACACACCTTCCGAGTGATTATGAATGCACATGCCACGTGTAATCAACTAAGTAGTGTAGGCAAGTCAGTGTAAATGGCGAGTGTCCACTTCTCACACGTGTCATCATTAGACGCTGGCTTCATGGAAACTCAACCGACCTCTCGGTCACCATCATGAACTGCGTCACCTTCTCTAGTTTTTTTTCTCCTCCAACTACATCACGCTTATATACAGGAGATCGTAGATTCTGATAACTAAAATATGACTCCTTCGACGTTGCCATTGTCTTCATAGTTTCTCTCTCTACAAACCTCAAACTCTCTCTCTCTCTATAAATATTTATATAATACTGCCTAAAGCTTGGATTTCTCTCTCTACACTGAAAAAGGATATGCCAAAGCGGGTCACCGGCGAGCCTAGTGTATTCCAATGTCGTCGGAATATCTTATCTCCGGCGGCGCATCGAATTACGTTCCAATCCAGTCGGAGACATTTCCGCCTGCGCTATCGTCGTTTCACTCATGGTACGGGCCCGAACCTGCAAGAATTTTCGAAGAACTGCCCGAGGCAACGATTGAATCAGTGACTAGACCAGACTCCAGCGATATTAGTCCCCTCCAGTTGTCTTACACGATTGAACTTCAATACAAACAGGCACCTCCTTTCTCTTCCTCTCTATTTTACACATACTTATATGTATGTAAGGATATTCATATTCTGTTTTTCTTCTCCATAGTACATTGTTTACAGGCTGAGAAAATAGGGGAGAAAAATGCAAAAGAATTTAATTAAATTAACCCAAACTGTGGGAAGAAGCACGATTTAGTGAAGATTCAGCAATCAAATGGAGTTCAGACTCCCAAAAAAGTCAATCCAATGGATTTAAAATTTTATTACGATAGTTGGATGATATACGAATTTAGAAAATTTCTAAATAACTCAGTTCTTAATTCAATTTTGATGTCCGTTTGATTATGTAAAAAGCTTCATTTGATTTGGTAAGGAATTGTTGTAATGTTAATTCTCACCAAGAAGGGGATGGTTGATTGTTGAATTGTCTTTATTACTTGCTAAAGTTAGTTACCATTTGTTTATAAGAGTAGGCCTGTGGTGTACCATGATGAGAATTTCGTATTTGAGTCTTATGGAAATGACACCACATTAAATGGAGAATATTTCATCTCAATTATTGGGGACCACTTCGTGTTGTCAAAACAAGAATATGGAAATTGACTCATGAAATTACTTATGTTTGCCTTGAATGTGGTTTATGGAAAAAATTAATAGATCGATTTCTTGCAGTACTAGCTCTTTGTTTCTGATTATTTTGTTGAGAACTTTTGATAGTTGTGATTGAATGTGATTTGTGCACCAAAAGGCCCTTTTAATGAAATTTTCCTAGCCCAGGGTAGATGGACGGAAAATATTGCTGGATTTTGGCATTGAGAAATGGCGGGTGGAGGCTGTGTTTTTGTCATCTCATGATGCGAGGTGTAAACCTCAACAGTGTTTTTACTGAGAATTTCTTTCACTTCGATTATTTTTGTGACCAATAAATAACACTCCACAAAGTTTTCAATTGTGGACCTATTGTTTGGCATCGCATATGTAGGTAAAGTAAACAGGTGCAAATAAGACAAATGCCAAATAATTACTCCTTTTTTTTTCTGTTGCATTTGGTACTACATAAATATGTTTTATGATGAATGCAGGTTTGACAGCAAAGTAGTAGCATTACAAATAATTATGTTCTCTTAAGCTTTAGTTTTGTGTTGAGAACCTTAATTTTAGTTTCTTTAAGGTGATTTATCTGAAATATATAATGAGCTTCTTGGTATTATTGATTTGCCCCGTGATTGCATATTTTTCTCATAGGCATTTGCTTCAAAGGGGCTTGTTGGCCCCCTTCTTAATTCTTGATGCCTGCTTTGTTCAAACATACAAAAGGCTTAACCCTTTAGACGTCTCAAACCTTTAAAAGTTTGAATGGAAGAAGTCACAATGCATGAGGCTGCACTACTATGGGGTCTGGAGAGGCAGAAACATTCAAACCCATGACACCCTGGTCGAAATGGAGCTCAAGTTTATGCATTTGTCATGGAACGCCAATTTTTTAGTTGAACATGTAAAAACTTTTCCATGATGTGGACTAGCATAGCTCATTATATTGTGAGTTTGCAAAAAACTAGGTTGAAAAGAGATTTAGAGTAGATCTGAAGGTTCTAATAATTAGTTTTGATCGCTAAAGCATATAGAGCCTAGAACACCTTATTTATTTGTAATCACGTAGGGCATAAGTATGAGCCTGGGTCATATGTGTAAGGCTATTATATTATATTACTTTTTATTTGCAGTCCTTTATGGACTTGCATTGTTTGCTGATTATATATATACATAGAGGGTTGGTCCCCATTCATGCTCATAAGTTGAAGTCTCTCCATTAGACTTACCAACGAAAAGTAAGAGGAGAGAGTAAAAGATTCCCCTATGCTTAAGGTTTTCCTATTCGAATTAAATTAAGCAGACGTGAAATATGCACTCTATTACCTTATTTGTGTTTGCAAATATTTTAGACATGCTTATGATTCTAGTGGGTTTTCGATCTTGGCAAAAATATTATATAGTGGAAATAACCCAGTAAGGGAATATGGACTGAGTTAACAGTAAGTGGGAAGATAAATTCCTCAAAGCATTCTATCTTCAGCCAAATTTAAATCCCATAAGATCTCGATATCAAGACACTGCTAGTCCTTTGTTTACTCTTTTTCTTTGTTTGAATTTTTGTCTGTAATAATGTTGTTTCTCTGGTATTGGACTTTGCATCCAATCTGATGGTTTTCAGCTTTGGCACCAGACTCTATGTATGAACTGCTATATTGTCCTGATAACCTTTTATCTTCAGCGTCAATGGGTGAGGAGCATTTATATTACTCATAGTATTTCTCTCTCTTTTTTTTTTCTTTTTATTGTTATTTTACTTGCTATTCTAGTTTTGTGGTTAATGGTCGCCTTATTTGATGAACTACATGCTTGTATGGAAATTTTTTGCTGTTCTAGCCTTTATCTTTTTTAATCTTCTACTTGTCTTTAGACTCTAATATCTACAAATTCTGGCATGTTGTTTGTTGTCTTCTTACCCTTATCTGGTGTTTTATGAGAGTATTTTTGCTTTTGATATCTTCTCAAGTTTTAGGACTTGTTGAGGCCGTAATAAAAAGCGTCTCAAAATGTGCAGCACGATGCTCTTCCTTTTCATTCTTCTTACGTTTTCTGTTTCCTTAAACAATGTTGATACTATGAAAGACTCATTGTGTCATTATTCAACAGTTTAAATGGCGCTTACTGAAGAAAGCTTCGCAAGTTATCTATTTACACTTTGCTTTGAAGAAGCGAGCAATAACTGAGGAATTTCACGAGAAACAAGAGCAGGTTTGCTTTTGACTAATGACCTTTCCTTGCCCTTCAGCGTGGACTTTTTTTATGTAGACTTTGTAAAGTATTTGGATTCAGGTTTAGTGTCTTGGATGTTATGGGATTCCCAACATATCTTCATGAAATTCTGGACTTCTTGTTTTGATTTGTCCTTGAATCTTTACAATGAAAGGTAAAAGAATGGCTTCACAATGTTGGAATAGGAGATCAGACAGCTGTTGTGCATGACAATGATGAACCTGATGATGGAGCTGTTCCCATACATCATGAAGATGGTGCAAAAAACAGGTGATTGCTAATACTGTGTTGCCTGTTCCATTTACTGCTTGACACACTACAAAGTTTTGTCCACCGTAACAGTTGTTCTTACAGGCTGGATTTTGTGCAGATATGTCCCATCCAGGGCTGCTTTGCCAGTCATTCGTGCAGCGCTGGGAGCACAGCAGACCATTTCAGAAAATGCAAAAGTTGCAATGCAAGGGTATCTGAGTCACTTTTTGGGAAACACGGATATTGTAAATTCTCGAGAGGTGCACACAACTTTTTGCCTTTAACAATCTTTGTTACTGATCTTATTGAGACAAAGTTGTTGAAATCCATATTCATCAAGTAGTAGTTTTGTTCATAACTTATCATTATGTTCAAAATTGACATTGGTACCTTTCCTTTTCTTGTTGTTATCGCAAATTGCAGTTGAAATTCAATTTGATCAAAAGAATTTTGCACTAGTTATGGACTTTTAGTCGTGTCTTGTAATAATTTCTGTCTGTTAATACGTGTATAAACCAAAGTTCATTCTTGGGTGCATTGGCGTGATGTGAAGTCCACTATCTGATAGGAAAGCAGGTAGAATTTTCTATTGTTGGCATAAGGACTTAATCTATTAAAAAATAATTACTATTGGAATTAGGTGGGACTGGGGGATGAGTTATTTCACCAAAAAACTATTAAGAAACGATTTACATGCAGCAACAGCTCACTACCATAGCCATAAATTGGGAAATTCCTTCTCTTTATATTGTTTTGCACGGTGAGTAGAACTAAAATGTTTCTTGTGTTATTATTTACTCTCTTAATGTGGTAAGCATGGTTCTAAAAACTGGCTAATATGTACAGCTAACGGTTTTTGGTTGTCCTGTTATGGATACGCATTGAGATATCGGTGATAAAAAAAACACAGCTTGGCCGATACGGTACCATTACGCCATTACACCCTGTGAGTACCAGAAAAAGGGGACAAACCCATTGACACTTTGCAGTATCTCATGTGTGAGTCTGTGACACTGCCCATTAGCCCCATTCACATCTGGTATTTGTTTTTATTTTATTTTTTTATATGAACTTAGTCTGAAGTCTTCATTTTTACACCTTTTTTTTTCTCTCTTCTTCCTCCTATTGTTCTCCACTCTATCTGGGTCATTTTACTTCGTTTTTCTTTTTGCCCTCTTCATGACTTGAGAGCATGTAATGAATTAGCTACTAGTATTGTCGTACTATTTGTATTACCATTGTACCATGTACCAACAAATATTGCCTTATGTTTTCTTTATTCATATGAATTAGTCTAAAAAAATTTCTAATTATTCTGGATAGTGAAATTCCTTACTTGATGATATTCTCTACATTTTTTACCTTAAAGCCAGTATAAAATTCAATACAAATATTTAAATTGTGATAAATAGAGTCAGGACATGCTTATTGATGAGTTTTTTGGCATTTGCTAATGCTTGAAAAAAATTCATGAATTCCATGACACATTAGTTGATACTCTGGATACCTTTACATGGTCGATACCACGATTTAAAACCATGGTTGTAAGCATGAACTTCAAGGCCTTGTCTATCCACGATGATGTCCTTACTATCATATCTGATGGCTTACTGTTCCAAAATTATGTAATTTTACTAGTGAAGCAAAAACAAAGTTTGTCATTTTTTTTCGTTAAAGAGAGTGAGTTAAAGATTGAGGTTATATGGAAATCTGGTATGGAAGGGAATCATGTTGACAACTCAACTCAACTCATTTCAACAAGCCTTTATGTACTTTTATTTCCTCCAGTTGATTGTATTTGAAGATATATCTTCGATTTAGAATATGAAAAGGCATCTTGTAGACCACTTTTTCCTTGATTTTGCTTCCTCAACAATTCAAGGAAATTGGTGAGGATTTACCCAAATTAATTTGCTTCAATGTTTAGTCTTTGTCAAGGTACAAACAAAGATGCTTGTAGTCCCAAGCTTCTACAAAAGTATATTATTACTCTCCTTATCTGCTTCTTGGCCATCTATAGTTTGTTTTTTGCATAAATTGGTGATGTCTCTGCATTGTAATGGACAACCATTCTTGAGGTCCTTAACCAAGGTCATCCTTTTTAAAATGCACAGTTGAAAATTAGTCTGGGAACAAAAAATTATTTAGAATAAACAATTTGAGTAAAAAAAGTTCATTTTATATAAATTCTAATTATGAGAATCATATTGTAATAACTCGCATTTGAATCATCATACATACTTGTAGGATCTTTCTAATGTTGGCGAATTATGATAGTTAATAAAATTTTATTTGTACACTTGAAGTGAGGTAATTTATCTTACTTGAAAGGTCACTAGAAATTTGTTATTGTTTGATGAGCTGCATTGGTTTTTACTGCTCTAACAATAATTCTACACATCTATCCAAATCAAGATACATTTTCCTGTCAATATCATATGTGCTGCATACTGCACCAAGCTAGTTGATATTTTATAAGTTTTATGGTTTACTTTGTTTCCTTTGATTTTTTTTCTGGTGCACTTAAACTAGGGACTCCCCCGTATAAACAACCGCTCGCTCAAGTCATTGACCCAATATGGAAGTTCTAAAATTGTAATCATTTTGACAATATTCTGAAACATTTCTGAAATTCTTAAATTATTCCACCCTTGTCAATAAAATCTAAAATCTTGTATTTTGTGAGTACTCAGAGTCCCAAATTGTGTGAAAATTTTCCTTATTAATTACAAAATTTCCCAACTTTTTGAATAATTAAGTATACTATAATTCCTGGTACCCCCCCCCCCCCCCCCCCCCCCCCCCCCCCCCCCCCCCCCCCCCCCCCCCCCCCCCCCCCCCCCCCCCCCCCCCCCCCCCCACAACACACAAGCAAAAGCCCCACCCCATCCCTCCCTCTTTAATAGGTGTCTTACAAATTACTCCCCACATTTTGCTGGCAACTCCTTATTTTGTAATTATTTCAAACATAGATTATTACAATTACTGAATCTTTAGTATGCTTGCAGTTGGTCAGTTTATGTTATTCTGATATGAACATGTACACAGTTCTAATAAAGTGAAGACGGAGCACCCTTGGTTTTAATGTATAGTTTGCTCAATTGTATATCTGTCTATGCTTAGTCTTCTGCGTTCCTAACAAGTTTTTTTTGGATTGTAGGTCTGCAAGTTTTTAGAGGTATCTAAGTTATCATTTCTGCAAGAATATGGTCCAAAGTTGAAAGAGGGTTATGTAATGGTTAAGCATCTTGCAAAAATTCCAAAGGATGATGATTGTTATGTGTGTCGTTGGTTTGACTGCTGTAACAAGAATTGGCAAAAGGTAACTGAACCCATGCAAAATGGTTTACTATCATGTCTGCACAAAAAAGCAGATGCATAGACATAGATATTGTCAGTGTATGAGTCCTGCACGTAACCTTCCATGCATAGTTATCAGAGCTGTACTTCAACAGTTCATTGATTCAACCGGTTATACAATAAATAAATGATAAAAATATATTTAAATAGAAATAATAGTTAAAAAAATTATCAATAGGTTAAATGATAATCCCTTTGATACAATAACTCAAAATAAGTATAAAAAATAAATGCTTTTTGAGAAAAAGTATAAAAATAAATAAGTATTGAAACATTCAAGTGGGCTTATTTTTCTCTCTAACTGAATATTTTTTAATCTTAGGTTCACTAGTATTTTTATTTTTAAAAGAAATAGCTTAAAACTTGACAATAATATTTATTATTAAAAAACATAAGGTTCATTATTTTTTGCCTCATATTTTCTTCTTTTTTTTGTCACCATATATCCTCCTTTTTTGCATCTTTATTTTTCCTATTTCTGGTTAGTTTATAGTTTATAAGTTTTAATTATAATTTTGATAATACATATATCGATATATCTTACTATAATTTGAAAAGCATATATAAACATAAATTTAAAATGAAAAGACAAATGCATAGTAAGAAAGCGAGTATGTTATATTATATGCCTTGTCCTGTTTGTTTGTATCCTCCTCTTTATTCCTTTTTCTATTTCCTTTTTTGGTTTTACTTTAAAAATTTTACTTTTTTATTCTATTTTTCATCAAAAGAATATAAAAATGAAAACATGTTTCTAAAAAAATAAATGTTTTAAATCATGCACAATTTATGCTATTTTGACTTTTTTTTTTAAAACTGTCCGGTTCTCTAAATACCGACCGGTTCACCCGTTTTCTAAAGTACCAGCTGGTTGTTCCGGTTCAACCCGGTTCATATACATTTTTGGTAAATTAGTTGAACTGGACGGGTTCAAGGTCCCGTTTCCGGTTGAACCGGCCTGTCCGGTCCGAGTCTAATAACTATGCTTCCATGTCAGGTCATCTTATATCAATTGAAATTTTCCATTTGCATAGGAATAATCCTTGCTTGAAATGACTGACTTGGGTTCAAAGCTAGTCCGTTATCTAGTGCTCCTTTTGCATACATCAACATTCTCACACTTAGATGTTCTAACTGCCCATTTATGATTGTTGGGTTGCTCAGTTATCGATTTGAGTGTTCTTATTAAGATGACAACATTAACATATGTCAACACAAAGATTTAGACGTGATTGTAGTTGCCAAGAATACAGACTGATGAACTACAGAAAAATAATGATCTTCAATCCTGTCTCTGGAATTAGTGAAGCTAATTGCAATGAATGCTTCAATTTATTAATAATGCATTCTTTTTGCTGCAAAATTTAATCCATGAGCAATATTTCAAATGTACTTTACCTTCTGTTTATATTGGGACATGACCACTCTTCATTGCTTATATAGGTTTGGGCTGTATTGAAACCTGGGTTCTTGGCCTTACTGGAAGACCCTTTTGATACCAACCTTTTAGATATAGTCATTTTTGATATGCTGCCAGCTTCAAGTAAAGATGGAGATGAATGTGTGCATCTGGCAGAGGAGATAAAGGATCGAAATCCTTTATGCTATGCATTTAAGGTTAGCATTTCTAGTCATTTTAATTTGTTGAAACTTGAAAATCAAAGATTTTATTTATTTTATAAGGTCTGGAAACCCTGGTTGCTTTTATTTGGCTTCAGTCATATGCTGTGTTCAGTACTATTTTACCAATGACTTGTGAAGTCTCTCTACAATAATATCTTGATTTGTATGGCAGTGTTATTTACAATAATTAATCATTAGTATGCTATGTTACCGTAATACTCTACTATCTTAGCGATTTACGTTTTTGGAACAGCTTTCAGAAGCGTAGTATACTAATGTTCCAAAATATTAAATTTAATGATCCAATGCAATCCCAAACTTTTATCCTATTTATTTCTTTAAAGGTCACCTGACAAGGAAAAAAATCAAATATAATGAACCAAAATATAGGCAGAATAAAATTTTGGCATAACAATATGCAAAAAATAGGCCATAATACTCATAGAAGGTGTTTTTAGATGATTAATTTGAAAAAAAAATAATTGTAAAAGAAAATTATCCTATAAGTACCTTAATTCTAATTTGCAATTTATATAAGTCTACCCCTAGCGTACCATAATTTAGAACATGTGGCATACCGAGTTCCCGTTCCACATACCTAAATGACCCAAGTTCTAGACTTCTAGGTAACATATATGATCTCAAAAGTAGATAGACGTAATACATTGGGATATTTAAATTCTTGAGTACATAGCCACATCTTCCTCCTCGCATAACAGTCTCTGATAATTATATTGGACCTTCAGTTTAGCTTTGGTTGGGATGCCGACCAGACTAGTTACAGAATTGGTTCAAATAATAATCCAAATTGGTTTAAAACCCTTGTGAATAGTATGTTCCTACAAGCAACAGTCAAACTAATGTGAGATGGTGGCTTTTATGGTCATTTTCTGTTTTTATATATCACGAATTGAAATGTCAGTTGACTGGTGTTTGGGTAGGGGAAATCAAAACCTTTGACATGAATCCATGATCTTTACAACTACACTTAATGACAAATATTTGGATTACCATGTATTGCTTTACTCCAAAAAAAATGCATTCTATTATTCAGTATTGTAAGGTGTCTAACATGGCCAATGCCTGGTTAAATTGTAATATGTGTCAAACTTCAATAAACTTTAAAAAGGGAAAACGGAGTTTGGATTCTATCTTATTTTTGCACACATTCTGATCAACCCTAACAGAGACGGTATCTATATAAATTTGTAAATATAGTTGGAATCTACGTTAGGTTCTTGTTTCTCTTGTGGAAGACAAAGCCAATTCTTCAATGAGAGATCTTCAATGTGTTGTATGTGGTAAAAGAAGTTAGGATTCCAATGGCGGCGAGAGAGAGAGAGAGAGAGAGAGAGTTCAAAGAGCTTCTAGACTATTACCAAAGAGAATACGTAGCTAATTTATCACAGCTTGCAGGTACTTATCTATGATGGCCAACGAGGACACAAGATACTAAATGTGTGTTAACACATGCATGTCTTTATGCTTAAATTTGATATCAATGTGATGTATTTATTTGCTTCAAAATTATAAAACTACACCTTCCAAGTACAAAGGGATTCATGAAACAAAAATTTCTTGTCCGATCCTTTTGGTTTTTGCATTTGGGACATTTGATGAAGTTGCGAACACAGTCAAGAACTGACAGTACATGATATGCGTGCAATATGATATAATTTGTATGTGAATGTTGTCACTATTCCATGTTCATTGTGACCTCAATACAGTATATGATATCATGCATCTAATTGGTACTATGCATAAACACATTGAAGCTTTGGGAAACCTCTAACATAATTACGATTGAACTTCTTTTTCAGAGGACATATTATTCATTTAATTAACAAAACAAATCCAGACACTAACTTTCCCTTTATATTCGTCTTCTAAATTATCATCATGCTGATCCTTAGAATCTGACGCAACTTATATATGTCTTTAATGTGAAAAGAGCACAACCTTTATACTTATTTTACGTACTATACAGTTATCTGTGCGTTTTTTAAATTAATGGAATGTAATCACGTGCTTTATTTGGAGAATGACCCTATCTAATACCTACCCATCAATGTTAAACACAGCTAAGTAGTTATCTGACACCTAATTTGTTGTGGACCTTTTTTGTTATATATATCATTTCTCAAGAATACTTTCTAATTTTTGCATATGTTTTTTTATTTTTCCCAATTTATTTAAATATTTTAGTGCATTGAAGGATATCCAATACCATAAATTACGTGAAGAACTCAATACATTAGAGATGACTATAGTTCTGCTGTTTTCAGGTCCCTTATGATCTTGTCCAATTTTTTCTTACTTTAACTGGAAGAAAAAACATTTCTTTCATAATTTTTGTCCAACATTGTCATTAATTTATAATCTTTGCATGTTCAGATTTATGAGAGGGATGGCATTTTTATACTAGAAGGTTTTAAGTATAGCCATATGTACTTTTATGAGATTTGCATCTGTGTAAACCACCAAGACACAGACCTAAGGAAAGTGATTGCTATTGACATACCTAAATTGTAAATCATCAGAAAGATTAATTTTTTTTATCCCATTATGAACACAACAAAACCATGACCAGGATTAATTATGTTATAATTAGACAACCAGAAATAGTTTCAAATTGTATAAAGGCTACCCTTAATAACCAAGTTCTCCTCTTAGGATGTAGATTGTGAATGACAAATCCGAACCTGTATCCGGCATACTTGTACACTTGGTAAAATGATTGAAAGCAGCATCAGCAGAATGCACACTTTCAGAAACCTCTGAGTTGTCTTACATGTTCAATCTATTAGATCAAAATAGGATGTTACTTTGCCTAGGTGAATTTATTACAGGGTGCTCATGCTTTCTTTTTTATCTGTTGTTGCTTTTATCAACTTTTTTTTATCTGTTCTTGAACTGAACTGTCCTCCACAAATTTACTTCCATTGGAAACAGCATTATTGTAATTGTTCTCTTTTTTGCTGGATTTTAGTTGTTCTTTTTCCTTTATTTTTTTAACATTTGAAAATGTTGAAAGGTTTCTTGTGGAAACCAGAGCATAAACTTAAGAACCACAAGTATGGCTAAAGTCAAAGGATGGGTTTCTGCAATCAATGACGCTGCTCTAAAGCCTCCTGAGGGTTGGTGTCATCCTCACCGCTTTGGTTCTTTTGCTCCTCCAAGAGGTTTGATTGAAGACAGCAGTCAAGCTCAATGGTTGATAGATGGCCAAGCAGCATTCGAAGCAATTGCGTCTTCCATAGAGAATGCAAAATCAGAGGTTCAACTCTCCTATTACAAATATTCCCAGAGTGAACTCAGATTTGCCAATGTTCCATCAAATACTCAGATAACTGAAGGTTGCATGCAGATATACATAACTGGATGGTGGCTTTGCCCAGAACTCTATTTGAGACGTCCTTTTCACAGTCACGGTTCCTCCCGGCTTGATGCTTTACTTGAAGCAAAAGCTAAGCAAGGGGTCCAGGTACAAATGTGAATAGTTCTTTGTAATTGTTGATACTGTATTTGTTTCATTACCACTAAATCAAACTATGTTTGGAGCTACTTTTGAATCACATATGACATCCACCATTTTCAGAACACGCTAGACAATGATCCAGCTAGTTATCTACTTTTGCTGACATGTTTTATTTAGAACCCTTTTTCCTAGCAAATAGTTCAAATGTTCTTTGGGGCTTATTTTCCTAAATCAATTGATTTGATCAGAAGAATAACCTGATTCTTTGTTTGAAGAAGTAGGATCCAGATCCATGCCATTTAACACGAATCCAACCACAGCATCTTGGGCTGCATATAGCCGAACTATTAGGGGAAGCAAGCCATAAAAGTTTTAGGTTCCAATTACCTAGTTAACATTAGATTGCTTACGAAATGCTGGACCTGTGGACATATAGTGGACTTAGCAGCACATTATACTTTTTGTTATGATGTAGAAATCGCTGCCATGCTTAAATTCCTGCAGTCAGGTACATTATAGTGCAAATGGAAGCTCTGAATTCTCAGTTCTCATTTGCACATGCTAGTATCTACTTTGACTGACAATTTCCTGTGGATGCATTAGAAATATAGAATCAATTGCTCCTCAAGTAAATGATGAACAAATGTGCTCATATTTCACAAGATCACAATCTCAATATCTCATAGACGTGTTTCTGTAATTCTTAAAAGTTTGGAAAGTCTTGGAATAGAGTGCTAGTGGGGAAATCTATCTTTAATATGCTTTCTTGTTGTTGAACCTATCTCATGATGGATCAATCATGAGTCAGAACTAAATTTTAATTGAACTATTATGCAGATTTACATTCTTCTCTACAAGGAGGTGGCTCTTGCTTTGAAAATAAACAGTTTGTACAGTAAGAAAAAGTTGCTTAATATTCACGAGAATGTGAAAGTATTGCGCTATCCTGACCGTTTCCCTGCTGGAATTTACTTATGGTATGCTGTTCATCTGTTCAATCCACTTAACAGTCTTGCCAACATTGAGATTGGCATCTGAATTTTCCTCATTCAGATCTATATTTAGTGTGCTCTTTTTTACTGTCTCGTTGAGACACTGATTGAAATGGCTTATTATATACAGGTCACACCATGAGAAACTTGTCATTGTTGATTACCAGATTTGCTTTATTGGAGGATTAGATCTGTGTTTTGGCCGTTATGACACAACTGAACACAAAGTGGGTGATTACCCTCCTTTAATATGGCCTGGAAAGGACTATTATAACCCAAGGTAGATATTGTTTTCTGAGTTTTCTCTCTTTGACTGGGACATGATTTGGAAGTTTCTATTGACATTTGACAATGGTTGGAACTTAGGAATGAGGATACGACTTTTGAGTGAGAACATTAATAAATGTAGTGCCTTCTTGACATTGATGGTACAAAGATCAGACGGTAGACCTCATTCAGCCAGTGGAGTATCCCCAGAAACGTACCTAATTTGATTTGCTAGTCATTTTTAGGGCTCTTTGATAGACAAAAAATTACATTTCTACATAATATAGATAATGGTAATAGAAATCACCATTTATGGCATCAGCTGACACCTTGATCTTTATTTTTCACACCTAGGAGAACTTGACGGAGACTTCTGCCAACTTTTGATGCTTATAGTTCTTGATTTGTTTTTTCTTTATTTTATTCTGCTAAATTTTGATAGTTATAGTTGTTTGATTTTATTTTTTTTTAATTATTTTGTTTCTTTTATTATTTTCCTAGAGAATCTGAACCAAATTCTTGGGAGGACACCATGAAAGATGAACTGGAGCGTGGAAAATATCCTCGGATGCCTTGGCATGATGTCCATTGTGCTCTTTGGGGACCAGCCTGTCGTGATATTGCTAGACACTTCGTTCAGCGTTGGAACCATGCTAAGGTTGAGCTTATGTTGCCGTTAGTCCCTTACTGTATATTCTCTTTAAATTTAATGTCTAATACTGTTACACATTCTCCCAGCGAAATAAAGCTCCAAATGAACAAAATATTCCGCTACTTATGCCACACCACTTCATGGTGCTCCCGCATTACATGGGAAGAAGTAGAGAGATAAATATTGAGAATAATACAGAAGTAAAGCCGAATGACATTGGTAGACAGGATTCCTTTTCCTCCCGATCACCGTTGGAAGATATTCCATTACTTTTACCTCATGAAGATGATGGATTAGATACTTCCAACATAGATAATAATTTAAATGGTATGGACAAGCATCAATATCAACATCATCTCGATCAGCCAAGCAGGAGTAGTCAAAGTCTTTCACTCTCCAACCAAAAATCCAAAGTAGAACCTTTAATACCAGATATGCAAATGAAAGGTTTTGTAGATGACCTTGATGTCATGGACATTCAAAGTGAAATGAGTGCAGATGCAGTGGCACAGTCTGGCATGCGAATTTCAGATGAGTGGTGGGAAACACAGGAGCGAGGTTATCAGGATGTTTCAGCAGCTGAAACTGCACAAGTTGGTCCTCGTACCCCTTGCCGGTGTCAGGTGAACTGTATCTCTCAAAGTTCATCACAATTTTCTGTATTTTATTTTTCAGATTTCATTATGTTTGAATTGATTTTGGGTTGTTGTTCATTAGTGCATTGAGTGTAATTTTCCTTTATGTGAGATCTTTCAAGACAGCCTAAAACGATACAATGCAATGATATTTACAATTTCGATGCAATCCAGGTGATATAATATTGGATTTAAAAGTTTGTGTGAGTGGTCAAGCCATCGAGAGATTCAGCTTGGAAAACCAGCACTGCTAACGGATTTGCCAGTTATCAGAATTTTGAAGAAAAATGATCATAGAGACAGATAGCTGTTATACTAGAGTGTATAAGGCATCAATATAATGATTCCGATGATAATGAGCATCATACAAATATTTGTATTATTGCCCCTTTGTTCTCATGTATTTCAATTTTTTGATGTTTTGTCTACTTATGATATGCCAGGTTATCAGAAGTGTCAGCCAGTGGTCTGCTGGAACCAGTCAAAGTGAAGATAGCATTCATAGAGCATATTGTTCTCTCATTGAGAAAGCAGAACACTTTGTCTACATTGAGGTAGCATAATTATAAATAGAACTTTATTTTCTCTTAATGGTATATAAGGAATATGTTCATTTTATTTAAGTCTCTACTATGAACATAGTTCAAAACAAGGTAATCTAAAGAGCAGTCCAATTGAAACAGTAACCATATCATGAGATAGTTTGTCAACATAATCATGAAACCTATGTCAGATCGTATGATTGTGGGATTCGTGGGTTTTTTTTTTTTTTTTTGGGGGGGGGGGGGGGGGGGGGGGGGGGGTGGTGGGGTTCATTTGAAACTATTCTTTTTTTAATAGAACACAACCTATGTGCAGGGTGGGGGTTTGGCGGGGTCCCCAACCATGTTAAAATAACCAAATTCAAGTACAAGAACATGGGAATGTAGAAGCCTAACCCGTTATTCTTTTTTTTGAATAGAACACAACCTATGTGCAGGGTGGGGGTTTGGTGGGGTCCCCAAACATGTTAAAATAACTAAATTCAAGTACAAGAACATGGGAATGTAGAAGCCTAACCCACTATTCTTTTTTTGAATGGAACACAACCTATGTGCAGGGTGGGGTTTGGCGGGGTCCCCAAACATGTTAAAATAACTAAATTCAAGTACAAGAACATGGGAATGTAGTAGCCTAACCCTTGGACAGTGGGTATGGAACTTAACTAAACTTGCTTCAGAAATACGCACAACCCATTCCGTCTAGCCTAAGCAAACCTTTTCAGTGGCAAGTCATAATAAGATAAATAAGAGATGATTAAACTTTTCTGTTGGCCAAATATTGGCATGTACGTGGTTTGGGCTCTGAGTTCATGCATGTAGCCTATAAATGGATGGAATAAGACTACAACAGAATTGTAAGATTAATATGTATTGAGTCCTTAAGGTACTTTTATCCGTAGTTGCTGATATCTTAAAATTCATTTTTCATAAATATCATTTCTTTTTACTTATCCAATAAATAAATAGCACTTTTTTTTTGGTTGGTTTGTTTTTGGTTGTGTGTGTGTGTGTTTTGGGTGGGGGGGGGGGGGGGGGGGGGGGGGGGGGGGGGGGGGGGCTGGGAGGGGGAGGGAGGGTGTGTGGGGGGGGGGGGGGGGGGGGGGGGGGGGGGGGTTGGGGGGGGGGGGGGGGGGGGGGGGGTCGAGGGGGGGGGGGGGGGGGGGGGGTGGGGGGATGGGAGGGGTCGTCGGCGGGGGGGGGGTGGGGTGGGTAGGCGAACGGGAGGGTTTTTTTTTTTTTTTTTTTTTTTTTTTTTTTTTTTTTTTTTTTTTTTTTATTTTTTTTTTTTTCTTTTTTTTTTCTTTTTTTTTTTTTCTATTTTTTTTTTTTTAATTTTTCATTAATATCATTTCTTTTTACTTATCCAATAAATAAATAGCACTTTTTTTTTTGGTTGGTTTGTTTTTGGTTGTGTGTGTGTGTTTTGGGTGGGGGGTGGGGGTTGGGGGGGGGGGGGGCTACTTGATGGTCATTGGTTTTTTAATTGATTTGATATTGAAATAAAGACCAAAATAATTACCTTTTGCTTCTGTTGCTGATAACCTTTTCTGATTACTGCTGCTTTCTCCCAGAATCAATTTTTTATTTCAGGCCTTTCAGGGGATGAAATCATACAGAACCGTGTCCTTGAAGCATTGTACAGGCGTATCTTGAGGGCTCACAAAGAGCAGAAGTGTTTCAGGGCTATTATTGTCATACCACTCCTACCAGGTTTCCAGGTAACAAATTAGTTATATTTGTTTTGAACCACAGAAATTTTTATTTATAGAACTCACTTTTCTGTTCAATTAATTTTGAATTGACAGGGGGGTCTGGATGATGGTGGCGCAGCAACTGTGAGAGCAATAATGCATTGGCAGTATCGAACCATCTGCAGAGGACAAAACTCAATATTGCATAATCTTAACGCATTGCTAGGTCCAAAGGCAAACGATTATATTTCTTTCTATGGTCTTAGGACATATGGTACACTTTCTAATGGCGGTCCTGTTGTCACAAGCCAGGTAGTTTGCAGCACAATCTCTCTTTTTTTTTTTTTTTTTTTTTTTGCTAATCGGGTGTTCGGGCCAGCTTGTGGGCACCTCGACTAATCCTGGGGTCTGTGTAGACCCCCCATCCCATACAAACTAGGTAATTATCAGACAAAAGGCCTTGAGAGAACCCTTGCGCTTGGCAAGAGTCGAATCCTTGACCTCCTTTTGGGAGGCCATGAGTTCTGGCCAACTGGGCTAAGCCCATTTGGTTAATCTCTCTCCTTTTCATTTATAGGTATATCATGGTGCATCTTTCATCAATTTAAATATTTTAGTCTTGTATAGACCCTCGGAATAGCCCATAGGCAATACTTCACACAACCTAAATTTGAACACTTCTAGTAGTTACCACATCCAGTTGACACAATGAAACCTCATATTTGATGATCCTGCTGCCTGCATCCTCCCATGACAGGGTCAGAGGCAACTGAACCACAAAGCCAGTACCGTTGAATGGCCTAGTTGTATTTTTATTCGTCTGATTTTTAAAGATTGCAGGGAATCTCACTGCACTCAACTTCTTAATAAACTGAGGGGACACTTTTCAGACTTGCTTTCCTGGGCAAAATTTATAATCACTATGACTTAGTTTATTGTGGATTACACATTGTTTGTTAACCTCTTTTCATACTTATGATGTTACTTCTCCATCCAGGTATATGTTCATAGCAAAGTGATGATAGTTGATGACCGTGCTGCCCTGGTTGGATCATCCAATATAAATGATAGGAGTTTGCTTGGATCAAGGGACTCTGAGGTAAAAACCTGTATCTCACCTCCAAGTTTAATTTTATATCATATTTGTGTTTTTAGTATGTCAAAGACAGTTCAAATGCAGAATTAGTTGCTTGCTTGTGATTTTAGCCAACACTAAAATACTCTCTCATGATTAGGTGGGTGTCATAGATAACATGCTTCTAGTTATCACTTACTGGAGATGAAATTATGAACTGAGTACTGCAGAGAACAACTTGCGAACATGTTAGTACAAAGATCTTTTATCCTAACTTTAGAACCTGAAAATTAGTTTATGCTAGTGGTTTGATCATTCAGTAATTCCCCATAGCTGAACCAGGGCTTTGATTTGCAGTCACAACAGTGCATTCTTTGTAGGAATGAAATGTTTGATAACCACGGGATGGTACAAAAAGGATAATTTATTATTATTGTTAATTCATATTGTCTGCTGGATGTTGACAATCATTTCAGATACAGATGTTGTAAGTAAAAAAAAATAAAGTCCAAAATATCTGAAAGCTGATTACTGTCTTGTTGATTTGTATGGATTGCTGCTTTGAAGGTTCAACTTCATTGTTTCTTTCTTTTTTTTTCTTCTTCTTCTCTGTGTACGCCTCTCTGTAAGGACAGCTATCTTTGCTCACTAGTGTTTGCTCCCCTTCTCCTTTCTAGAAAGAAATTTACTATTTCTGACACTGAATTTGCTCTCTCAGATTGGTGTACTTATTGAAGATAAAGAATTTCTTGAATCATCAATGAATGGGGACCCTTGGAAGGCTGGAAAATTTGCTTTGAGTCTTCGGCTTTCCCTCTGGTCAGAGCACCTTGGTCTTCATGCAGGAGAGGTTAGTAATTGATAAATCTAAGTGCTAGTGCATATCCAATTTTTTGTAAACTCTCATCCATATTATCGTCTGTGAACTGGTAATGCTGTGCATTTGATACTTTCCGCTCTCATTTCAGATTCGTCAAATCAGAGACCCCGTAGCTCACTCTACTTATAAAGATTTGTGGTTGAAAACTGCAAAGGTGAGAATGAAATTGTACAGTAAAACAATGTCCAGTTAGGTGTTTGTATTTGGTGTTTGGGAAAATAAAATGAAATAAAGGATCATTGTCCTAAAAATATGCTGGAAGATCTCAATTGCCTTATAGAATTACAATAGCATTTGAGAATGACTTTTTGTCCACTGTTGTTACTTTATTCCTTTCATATTCATCTTCTTTAAGATGAAATCGAGTTTAATTTTCAGCTTTCAAGAAAGAAAACTCTATTTACTCTTGCATTGGAGATGGGGTTCGGCTCACTAGGGCAAAGTCATTAACCACACAGAATCCCTATCAGATATAGAATGTTTTACTCTACCATGCTTATCTTTCTATTTTCACCAATATGTTTGTACGTGTTCAAAAAGAGACCAAGATAAAGAAAGATTCACAGACACATGCTTGTATATATGTATTTTTGAAACTTCTCCAATGGTTCATCTAAATACGAGAGATTTCAATGGCATTCCACTTCTCTATATAATTTTCATATTTGTCTTGTTAGGTAGCTAGTATACCTCGTTTCTGCCTGAAATTCTGAAAGCCAAAACCTTGCACTAACGAGGTTTCTTGGATCTCATAATATGTTTCTAGTAAATAGAGGCCTGGTAGTAATGTGAAATTGGTAGCATGTGCATTATGCAGAGGAGATCTTCTCCCTCAAGTTATGGCATATGCATATGATTCACTTGATTTTTTTTTTATCACCAATACCAAAAAAATGGCAGATTGGTGATCAAAAGGCGTTTATCACAGATGATCAATTAATGAGTTGGGTGTTGATTTTTTGAAGTGCTAATTACTTTCTTTCTGTGCTTCTGCTCACCGTCTAAATAACAATTCTTATCTTTTGACAGACAAATACCACAATTTACCAGGATGTCTTTGGTTGCATCCCCAACGATCATATTCATTCCAGGTACCAGACTGCCACGACCATCCTCTTCTTTTTAGTATTTATATATTTACTTAAATATTTGTTCCTTTTTTTCGTTTTCTCCTTTCCCGATGCTGTCTACATTTTATGTGTTATTGTCATCAAATGCAGGTCTGCATTTAGACAAAGCATGGGCCAGTGGAAAGAGAAGATTGGACACACCACTATTGATTTAGGAGTGGCGCCCGAAAAGATTGAAATTTGTCAGGACGGAGAAACTAAAGTAACAGATCCAATGGATAAACTGAAGTCGGTGAGAGGATATCTTGTTCTTTTTCCCTTAGAGTTCATGTGTCAGGAAGATTTGAGACCAGTGTTTATTGAGAGTGAGTTTTATACATCTCCACAAGTGTTCCATTAAGTAGTATCCAGGAGGGGTAAAACCCCATGTACATCAATCCAAATAGATTGTCTGGTTGCGGTTGTATATATGTATAGAGGGGAAGAAAAATAGATAACGACAAAGAAAGAAAGAAAATTAGAGAGAGAAGAACTGCTACTAATGTAAAATTGAGGGTAGGCAGTTATATGTAAAGGCCACATTGGCCTCAGAGGATGTGTTTGTGCAGAAGTAGTTGCTGCTTGTAATAGAAAACTTTTAATTTAGAAGACGAAAAGGAAGCACTAGTGCTCTTTGTTATGATTAATGTTCCCAATTATTCCTAATGTTGCTATTACTTTTTAGCATTGCTCGATTGAAAATCGTTACAAGTGTCGTGCACTCTGTAATGATTTGACGTTTTTAAACATTCCTGAGGTTTGTGACTTTTTCAATAAAAAGATCATGAATTGGCTCGAGAATTTTTTTTTTTTTTTTATCTTTTTGAGATCACAGAATTGCGATCGTTATGTAGATAAAAATTAATGCTGGCTGTATGCAACGAGTTATGATCTACAGATTAGATTAAAAATAATCAAGGTGGTTGTGAATGAATGGCTGTTCTTGGCTGTAATAGGCTAGTTTTGAATACAGAGAGGTCTTTGATTAGGGTAGCCATTTTCAGTGGAGGAGCTTTTCCAGAAAGCCGAGAAATATTTGCAGAACTCACATTGAGCCCAAAACATTAAGTGGCTCACGAGGAGTGGAAAGAACTTATTGCATACAACGAGTGACTGACACACCATCAGATGTGGCTGGGCTTAAAAATGTTTTCTGAGTTAGTATTTAGGAACATGCCTCCAAGAATGCATTCTAATCAGATCAGGAAAAAACACAAGGGAATGCATTCTAATCAGATCACAAAAAAGCACAAGGAAAAAGAAGGAAGATGTTATAAAACTAAAGGAATATAGAGTAAATAAAATAATCAAATACAATATAATAAAATTAATTTTTCTAGAATTGTCAAATAATAGTTAGATAGTTCTTCTGAAACTATTAGGGATAGATCTTTTTAATCACCTATGAAAGATAGATCTTCTTAATCACCTAAAACTTTTTTCTATCATACAATAAAATATAAAATACAATTTGAACTTAAATATTTTACCTACACTCTTTACTTTTTTCTCTCTTCTTCTTTGTCTCTTTTCTTCTTTCTCTCTCTCTCTCTCCTCTTATGTTTCTCCAGCTCTATTTATAAACAAAAAAAACGCACAGTAATGGAAGAAAAACGTTATTGCTTACGTTATAATTGCAAAAGTTATCCATGAACAGTAATTTCACTGATTTCATAACACTCCCCCTAGATGATTTTTTTACAAAAATATGCCTCATTAAAACCTTGCTCGGAAGAACTCAGTGGAAAAAATCTTAGCAAAGAAAAAAGAGTGCAATATTCTTATGCAGCATGGTAAGGTATGGGTACGTAAAAATTATCTCATTAAAACCTTGTCAAGAAAAATCTTATGGGAAAAAACTATTAGCAAAGGAAAAAGAGTACAATATGTGACTCCCCCTTATTCATACATCTTGTATAAAGTTGTTAGCTTCACTTGTTCATAATAAAATATCTTTGAGACGACGCAGGCCAATGTTGTATACCAATTTCTCAAATGTTGCAGTTAGAAGTGTTTTAGTAAATAAGTCTACCAAGTTGTCTCTTGAACATATCTATTAGACATCAATATCACCGTTTTTTTGGAATTCATGTGTATAAAATAATTTTGACAATATAAGTTTAGTTCTGTCATCTTTAATGTAGACTCCTTTAATTTGTACAATACATGTTGTATTATATTCATACAATATCGTTAAGATATCTTTGATTGAGGATAATCTACAACTTTCTTGAATATATTAGATCATAAATCTCAACCAAATGCACTCTCGACTTACTTCATGAATTGCGATAATCTCAGAATGATTTGAAGAAGTTACAATTGGTATCTGTTTCACAGATCGCCAAGATATAGCAGTGTAATCATAGATAAATACATACCAGATTTATGATCGTCCTTTATGTGGATCAAAGAGGTAACCAGTATCTGTATAACCAACTAACTCTAATTCTGGTCCCTTGGAATAGAATAAACTCATAGTTGTTGTTCCTCGAAGGTAACGAAATATATGTTTCACCCCTTTCCAATATCTCTGAGTTGGTGTCGAACTATATCTTGCTAGTAAATTAATAGAAAATGCAATATCGGGTCTTTTGTAATTTACAAGATATATAAGAACCCCAATAGCACTGAGATATGGTACTTCAAGATTAAGAATTTATTTACCATCTTCTTGAAGACAAAAAAAATATTTTTATACATCTAGTGATCAGACAATCGTGGGAGAATTCAATAGATGTGCTTCATCCATATAAAATCGATTTAGAATCTTTTCTGTATATGTATATTGATGGATGAGAATTCTATTATAAATGCTCAATTTGTAGTCCAAGACAAAATTTTATTTTTTCAATATTTTTCATTTCAAACTACTTCTTTAAATAACTAGTAGTTGTTGTAATCTCTTCAAGAGTTCCAATAAGATTCAGATCATTGACATAAACTGCAATAATAGCAAATTTAGATTCTAATTTCTTAATAAAAACGTATGAAAAAAATTGTGTTATTCACATATCTATTTTTCAATAGATATTTACTGAGATAATTGTACCACATGCGTTTAGATTGTTTCAATTCATATAAAGATTTTTGAAGCTTAATAGAATATAAATTTCGCGATTTTGAAATATTTACTTCAAGCACTTTAAATCCTTCAGGAATTTTTATTACATATCATTATCTAATTCACCATATAAATAGGTTGTCACTACGTCCATCAGATGCATATTCAATCCTTCTGAGACTGACAAACTAATCAACAATCTGAACGTAATTGCATCCATTACAGGAAAGTATGTCTCGTCATAATCAATACCAAGTCTCTACGAAAAACCTTGTACTACTAATCGAGCTTTATATTTTGCGATTTCATTTTTCTCATTTCGTTTTAGCATGAATATCCACTTATATCCAACCGGTTTTACATCTTTTGATGTTTGGACTACGGATCTAAATACTTTGTATTGTGCTAATGAGTTTAATTCTGTCTTAATAGCTTCTTTCCATTTTGGTCAATCCTTTCTACGTTGACATTCGTCAACTGTCTATAGTTCAATCTCCTCGTTGCTTTTTGTAATTTCGATAGCTACTTAAAATGAAAATATGTTGTCGACAACAATTTTATTTCTATTTCATCTTTCTCTTGTAATCACATAGCGTATTGAGATTTCATTATTTTCAGGTACCATTTTCTCTGCATGGAATATCTCTTCAAGAGGTTCTCTTCTGAAAATTCTTTTACAGGAGTTCATTCCTATGGGCGTGTAAATGTTATGGTTTCTTCAAGAACACTAACTTGCTTATGTATTTGTGCCTTTCTCTTTCTAGGAATTGTGTTTTTTGCACTGACAAGTCTCCCACGCTTCATGCGTACTTTAGATTCATTTGCTGCTATATTAGCAGATTGTCCTACAGGGACATCAATACGTGCTGGGGTATTAACAGTTAGTATATATAATTTTGTTATCTTTTTTGTATTGATAAACACATCATGTAATTAATTTACAATCGTCTGTAAATAAATGATTCTGTGAACTTCTGATTTACATTGATTTATTCGAGAATCAAGATAAGACATCGTGGATGCATTCCAAGTGATCTCATGCTGCTTTTCTAGTTGAGTCTGATTTCCCCTTAATGGTGAGAAAAGTGTCTTATCAAAATGACAATTCACAAAACGTGCAATGAATACATCTTCTGTCAAAAGCTCAAGATATCTAATAATAGATAGAGAATCAAAACCAATATAAATTTTAAGTCGACGTTGGGGACCTATCTTAGTATGTTGTGGTGGCCCAATTGATACATATACAGCACAACCCAAAACCCTTAGATATGAAATATTTGGTTGTTGACAAAAAACAAACTGTAATAGTGAATATTCATGGTAAACAGTAGGTCGCACATGGACTAATGATGCAACATGTAATATAGCATGTTCCCAAACAGAGACAGGTAATTTTGTTCTTATAAGTAAAGGTCAAGCTATCAGCTGAAAGTATTTGATAAAATATTCAGCTAAACCATATTGTGTGTGTGTGTGCGCAATAGGATGTTCAACATCAATCCCTATAGACATGCAATAATCATAAAAAACTTGAGATGTAAACTTATCAGTATTATCTAGTCGTATTAACTTAATCGAATAATCTAAAAATTGTGCTTGTAATTGATTGATTTGAGTAAGAAACTTAGCAAATGCAACATTACGAGTAAAAAATAAATAAACATGTGACCGTCGTGTAGATGCATCTATTAAAACCATAAAATAACTATATAGTTCACATGGTAGGTGTATCAGTCCATATATATCTCCTCGAATTCTTTGTAAAAATGTTAGGGATTCAATTATTTCTCTTGAAGGGGATAATCTTACAATTAATTTTTCTTGTGAATAAGTTGGACATGTATAATCACTTGACAAAAGAATCTTTTGTTTCTTTAGCGGATGTCCATGTGAGTTCTCAAGTATTCGACACATCATCGTTAATCCTGGATTACCAAAACGATCATGTCAAAATATAAAACTTCTTTGATCAAAACATTTCTGGTGCATCACTTCAGGTGATCCCATAATTCTTATATTTATATAATATAATTTAGAAGATAAGGTAGTAAGTTTTTCTAATATATGCTTCTAAAATGAAATGATAGAGTAATGTAAATATATTTTTTATTATATTCATTTATTGCCTTTATATGATACTCATTACTACGTATATTTTTAAAACTAAACAAATTCCTTGTAGTTCTAGGTGATTACATAGCATTATCAATATAGAGTCTTGTTCATTTTGACAACAATATATTGGCTTTTCCGAAACTTTTAATTAATTTTGTAGTATCAGATATTATCTTAATATTATTTTCAGCTAATGTTAATTTATAAAATATTTTTTCTCTTGAAGAATTGTATAAGTTGTTACACTGTCTACTAAACATATATCTCTATCATTCATCTTGGAAGTAATTGATGTATTGGTACATTACATGCTTCTATACACAAACTATAAACTTACTTACAAAAATGAAACAGACTAGAAAACATTACTCCATTAAAATGAAATATACTAGAAAACATGACACAAGAAAGATAACAAACTAGAAGAAACAAAAAAATAAAACTAGTTAGTACAGACATTTCTATCACTAATTAAGTGATCTATTTTTTCATTAGGATCTGCATAGAAATCTGAAATATCAAGGTGAGTGACATCTATAGAGCTATCAAAGTATGTAAAATTTATTTATCTCTTTTTTCTTTTATCTTTTGTTGATGTTCGGTAAATATTCACTAATGGTTTCGGCGTACGACAGGTACGAGACCAATGTCCTTTCATACCACACCTGTAATAAACATCTTTATAGTTTTTAGGAGATTTATTCTATAAACTTTTTTTCTTTTCTTTTTTTGTTTCTGATTAGCTTCACTGTTGGTGGTATGATGTGATATTCTTAATTCGAAAACTTGAAGAATTATAATTGTTACCGCTATGGTAACCTCCACGATGACGAAAATTATTTATGCCACGGCCACGTTCATAAAATAAGACCGCATTCACTGAAATGGCGTAAAGCCGGTTAGGTAAAACTAGTGATTTTTTTATCAGAAATTTATTATTTTGTTCAGTCAGAAGAAGACATGATATCAATTCTAAATATTTCTTAAAACTCTGCTCTCAATATTGCTACTGTAGGAGCACATTCGAGACATAAAATGTAGAGTATATTTTTTCTAACATATCTTCATCAGTAATATTTTGCCCACGTAATTTCAATTGTGAGCTAATTTTAAATACTGCAGAATTATACTCACTAACAGTTTTAAAATCTTGCAACATCAAGTGCATCCAATCATAGCGAGTTTTGAGAAGAAATATGGTATTCCGGTGCTCATATTTCTTTTTTAAATTTTGTCATAGTGTCAGTGGGTTTTTTTATCGTAAAGTATTCAGTTTTCAATTCTTTGTTAATATAATAGCGAAAAAAATTATTGTTTTTGCATGATCTTGTTCAGATTATTCATTTTCTTCTTTTATAGTATTTTTAAGAGCCTTTACATACAAATGGATCTCAGCATTAACTACCCAAGATAAATAGTTCTTGCTCGAAATGTCAAGAATAATAAATTATAACTTTGTGATGTTTGACATTTTTAGAATGCTACATTCACAAGATAACAAAATTTTAAAATCACGATAATAATATAAAGAAGACATATTATAGAATTTCAATTAAATATATGATACAAATCTCATTCATTCGAATATTTAGTCAAAAGATAAATTTTCTTTACTAATATATTAATTATTGATATAATTATATATAATTACTATTCATCAATAGTAAAATTACTGTTCATGAATAGTATCAACAGTAAGAGTACTATTGATGCATAGTATTCAATACTATACAATTTATCGGTATATATATATATATATATATAATATCATTATTTTTGTTCACATTATAACTTTTAATTCAGACATCAAAATATAGTCAAGACATATGTTTATAAAAAAACTATTAAAATAAGAATTCTAATTCTATAAATATTATATGCCAAAAATTTATGATCTGAAAAAAATAAACCAATAAAATTTTAAAAAATAACTATTTATCACTATTCATCAACTATTTAACCTTCAATAGAAATTTAAATTATGTTGAAGAGTGAATAATAAAGAACAAAAAAAAAATTTAACTAAAATATATTAATTACACATAATATAAAATACCTCACATGTATAATAAAGTACCTTCCTATAGTAAAAAAAAACACAATTATATTTTTTATTAACACTTCGAGCATCATACTGATAATATTTTATAAAACTAAAAGAATATAAAACAAACAAAATAATTAAATACAATATAATAAAATTAACAATTTTCTTTATCACCCAATACTTTATTTTTATTATATAATAAAATATAAAATACAATTTATATTTAAATAATTTATCTATACTCTTTACTTTCTTTTCTCTTCTACTTTTTCTCTCTTTCCTCTTTTTTCTCTCTTTCCTCTTATCTCCCTCCGGCTCTATTTGGCGAAGAAAACGCACAATTGCTTACATTATTGTTACAAAAATCATTTATAAACAGTAAAATATAAACAATAATTTTACTGCTTTCGTAACAGAACATGATACATATATATATATATATATATAGAGAGAGAGAGAGAGAGAGAGAGAGAGAGAGAGAGAGAGAGAGAGAAGGAAAAGATAGACATGAAGAAGTAATTGCCTTGATGTCTTTTTCCACTACTGTTTTGGCCTAGTTACAGGGTCAATTTGCTGAGAGATGATAAAGGAGAAGAGTGAAAGAATAGACAAATAGCTGAAATATCGTCCGTCGCAATTCCTCGCCTCTTGTTTTTCCATGCGCAGGCGGCATGCTCGACCAGACGTTTCGCTGACTTTGCCCTGTCAGGAGTTGAAGATACTACGTCCACTGCTTCTTGATTGGAGACAACATCCCATACCTAAGAAAAAGCAGAACAATAGATTTTTTTATCAGCTTTGACAAAGTATTTGCTTACCTACCTAATCATAAATGTTAAAATCTCTCTAATACACATCGAACAAGAAAAGATTAACAGATTAAAAAATAAAAAATATTCCAGCAAATGTTAAGATGCATGTGCGTACATTTACTGTGTTTTTTTGTAGCCCAATTGTGATCTTCAAGTCTAGACATCAGACATATTACTTAAGAGCACCATCTAAAAATTCTGGAATTTAATTAAAAGAGGTAACCATGTGTTGGTACTTTCACTGTTACTGTATAATATATATGGAACCATCTATAGTGTCATACATACCCCATCTGTAGCCAGCACAACAAATTGGTCTTTGCTGGTTATATGTCTCTGTGTCACTTCAGGCACAGAAATAAGTCCAAAATCCTTCACACAGTAGTCGCCTAAGGCTCTAGACATTGCCAATCCAGGCGACTCCCCATCCGGCAGCCAGACCCTGTGCACCCCTGGCTCGTCATGTAAACAGAAGATTCGTCCGTTGCACTGTTTTATTCGTTCAGCTTCCTCTGTGATAACATTAACAGGATTAAAATGATTGATGAGAGAGAGAGAGAGAGAGAGAGAGAGAGAGAGAGGACTGACGAGGTAGATTGGGCTTGAAATCAACAGTAAGCTGAACTGGTAACAAGATGCCATCGTCAGAAGTGGTGGCCAATACAGCACGGGAGTCGCCCACATTCGCCACAACTATGAGTTCACCCTAGAAAAACACCATAATAGGAGAACAAGACAATCACGTTAATCCTTTATTTCCGAGAAACTTGCTTAGGCTCGTAAGTTCATTACATTAACAAACATCATTAGTAAATAAACCAGCATTCTCTATATAATCCAAAAAGCAGAAATGGATGCAATTCTTTGTTTTCGTACTGTGCTTTTCTTTCATGGATCATTTATACTAAGAGTCCCTATGGTGGAAATACATCCATGAATCCACAAGATTGAATAAACTGGAACCTAAAATAGTATAATGACAGTAAGATTAGTTATGTATTGTATTTTATTAGGCAACTGAGTAAACCATAAAAGTACAAGGTCTGGATAATATAGGTTTTGTGGCAAAAACTGCACTGCCGAGTGTTGCAGTGATTACCTATTAATCAAGCTGTCTAATCCAAACAAACTTAACCTAATTAGTTGAGTCCGAAAAACAACAACATGCTTATGATTATAGTATATCTAGCCCTTCCAAAACTAAACTTATGTGAAACCAGCTTTTCATACCTTCAGAATCCTAATCTCTAATTACATAACATCTCCACTCATGGGTGAGAATACATTTTCTTAAGGTGGGCCCAGTTCCTCAAAATGGTACCAACATGAAAATAGCCCCCCGCCTGCAAAAGAAATTTATTTCCCAACTACCAGTGAAGTTGAGGACCACTTCCAAGAGCTATGTCCAAAAGCCTGGTTAAAGATTCTTAAGAACGCTCAGAATTATGCAATGAACATGCCATAAATGTGGCAAAATTGATGGCGAAAGGACAGTTTTGCATAAGCAGCACATTTGTCACTTGGGCAATAATAGCAAAATACAGAACATAGATGGCCTACAAAACTCACCAAGTAAAGTCTCAAACAACTCAAAGCCATGAAGTCCCTTCAAATTATTCAAAGCTATAGTGGGGGTGAGTTAGCACTCTATATATTGAACAGTAAAACGAAACAAACCCAATAGTCTGATGAAATCTTGAATCTCATACTGAGGGCTTTTCCCAATTTTGCCCTGTAATCCAAGGATGCTTTAATAACAAAATAAAAAATAAAACAAAATAGTTAATCAACAGCCCAAGATTCATCAAGTTTGATGTTTCTCCCTAAAAGTTCTACATTATTATCTAATCAACAGGCTTAATGGTGTTATTTTCAAATCTATGAATCATACTCCAGCAGCCCAATTACATTTTGAGCCTCATCCACAAAAGCCTTATCTTACCTCGCATGTTTGTGGAGAACTTAATCCCCTATTTCAGCATTGTATTTTTCATAAGAGGGGGCTTTCATAACTCTTCCAAAACTCATGTCAGAGTAGTTACATTCATGTGAGTATGTATATAGTCAGCCAAATTCAACCACATAAAAAGTTTCTGCCCCTTGAATGTCACAGAATCCATAATAATCCATCTATTGTGCCAAACAAATTCCAGTTCTTGTGTGCCCTATTGGGGAAATTAGTTTTGGAAATATGACACATTAATCAAGAAGAAATAGTTTATACAATCACAAGACGAAAAACAGATTGATCTTTCAAGAAATTTTTTTTAAGAAAATTCAGCCCTTCCATTACCTGCCTAACAATTGTAAGAGCAGTGGTTCCACTGTAGAACGAATCGATCTTGCGGTGCTGCCCTAGATCCTGATCAACAGCAGCACAAGTCTTCAAATAGGAATGCTTCCATACATTAAATCTGTGAGTCTGCTTATCTGATTCCAAATCAAAATCCGGGTCAAGTGAAGCTTCAGCAAGCGTCTCCTGCCAATTGTATAGCAAGGACGAGGGCATTGTTTCTCTAACCCTCTTTGCCACAAAATGTCCCCATGGACCATGCCCATCAAAAATCCCACAAAACATCATATCTTCTTGGCATCCAAATTCCTACGACCAAATAAACACAAACCACATCTATCAAATTAAAACGCCAAACAAAACCCAATTTTCATTTTCTTCTCTCTCATGTTAAAGGAAAAGATCATGATATAAAACCATAATGGTCAGCTTAAATGACAGCATAGCACAAGAAGAAATGGAAACTTGCAATCATAGAAACAAAAGATTAAGACCATAATATTGCAAATTGTCCAAAACATACCTCCCACACAATAAAGCAATCTTGATTCACTCCTTTCTCGCCTCTTTTGGAGAAAACTGAGGCAAAATTGTTCGATCCATTGACATTAACAGTCCCCGAAGAACATAGAATTAAGTCATTCTTCCTTGCTTCTTTCGCCATCTCTTCTGCAGCCTCTCTTCCAACATAATACCCAGAGTTTCGCCATTTCCTGATCGACAGAGACCTCGCCAGTCCATTGAACATGGATGACAAATGCCCCATCTCACGCCCCTCTCTGCACAATTAAATTCCTACCACAATAAGGCACAGTTCTTATTGATTGCAGATTCAAATTTCTCAAAAGGCAAATGGATATGTGGGTGTGTATATATGTATCCGATGGCATAAATATACAATCGAATTGTGGTATACTTAGCTAAAAGATGTGACATGAGTCAGAAAGCTAAGCATCTAAAAATTATAAAAGTGGATACAAACAGAAAAGATGAAACAGGAAGATACTAAAGAACCATTCTAAGTTCATGAAAAGCAGAGAATATTCATTATTACATGGAATTCCAACAATACATGTACGTAACTCTTGTTTTGTAGCTCAGAAAGTGTAGTAACAGAAAAGAGAAAACATCAATACTCTGAATCTTAATTTCCCACTTTTCAGCCCAAAAAATATATATATATATATATATACACATACATATATAAATAAAAGACCGTTCAGCCATGCATGTGGCAACCGCAGAAGACCCATAATTTTCTTTTCTGTTTTTCCTCCATTTTCTAAGCAACCAACTAGAGGGTAATTTTATTTGAAGAAAAACAATCTGAACTCCACAAACACAACCCATATAGAATTAGAGAGAAACAAAACAAACGAGGAGACCTTTTCCAGGAAAATTTGTTTGGAGAAGTGAGCTAATACTAGGCCAGAAACTGACAAGCTGGCCGGAAAAAAGATGTTGTTGGCCGGAGAAAGACGAAATTCTGACTGTCCGACCTGAGAATTTGAGAATCCGAAATCAGAGATCGATCGCAATCCATTGCTTTTTGTTTTCGTCAGATCTTTTTATCTGTGGAGAAGAATACACAGAAGGGGCTTTTTTGTAGTTTGCACACAAAGACTGTGTACGTGTACTCTTTCGTCTTCAACTCCAAAAAGCGGCTTTTATTGTAAATAGTGTGTCCGTTAATCTGTGGTTATTGCAATTACCAATTTACCCCTGGATTAAATGCTATAATCGGGTCTTGGTCTAGGGTATTTTGGGGAAGTAAAAATTGAATTTAGCAATTTTTATTTTTTGGAACCATAATTATGACAATAATTGTAGCAAAAAATAAGCATCATCATTTTAAAAAAAAAACCGTTATTGTGGGAGCATCATGAATTGTTTCTTTAATAACATAAAGAACAGACAATTTGATTTTTTTTTCCTTAAATAAATATAATTTTGATTACAGGGTGTGTTATTTATTTATTTATTTATTTTATGGTAGGATGTGTTATTGTGTGCTTAAGAGTTGAATACGATGGCTTAACTAAATATTATAGATTAAGCAGACTTGTTCTAAAGTAAGTAAAAAATAGACGTCATTCTCTAGAACAAAATATTACATGAAATTATATACTAATGATTAAGATCTAATTAAGATGGAGAAACTATTGTGTTTTAGGGAAACGATCCGCTCGTAAGTTGTTTTAAAAGACCGCGGATAGCATTGGTTGGCGAAACAAGATTGAATTTATTAAGAAAATTGGAAGTCTGCATCTTAGAATGAATATTTTTTAGATGTTGTAATTTGATAATTAAGGAGATTAGGACATATGATGGCCTCGTATAATTTAATTATAAGTTAAAAATCGGAACACATTAATTAATGTTTGTCAAACGAATATCAACCACACAAATGGCTATATATATATATATATATGTTTAAGTATATATACGTAGATCATTTGCCAGTCTTATTTGTGGACCCGTAGGACACCAAGTCAAATCCGTTAAAAAATCTTATGGTAGATTTCATTGAGCTATTATACACGTTTATTAGCACGAACAGCCAAAAAGATTATGTAATAAATATATGTATTTATGTGTGTGTTTGGGTTGGCAATGGAAAACAATTATTTGGGAGATGACAATGTAGAGCCGACATATGAAAGAGAATAAAGAAAGACCATATGAGTAGTAGGGATGTAAATTTAGCATGAGGTTTATGGGCGTTTGGGCCTGAGTCAGACTTGGGCCTAGTTCGATTTAAGCTTGACCCTTTTATGGATGGGCTTGAATCTTACTCTTTATAATTTGTACCCGGCTCAAGGCCAATCCAGCCCGACCAAAATATAAATTTATAAGTAATTTTATATTTTTATATAATTAATAGTTTATATAGATAATAGATTTACATTAATTAATACTTTATAAGTTTAATCATTTAAGTATTTATATATTTTTGTATAATTTGTACAAGTTTAACTTAATCTCTAACTTAATTGAAACATTATTGATTATCAATTATTAATTAAAAGTATATGTCTTATATATTCAATAGTTTATAGAAGTTTACATTAATCATTACTTTATAAGTTTAATCATTTATATTTTTTTGCATGATTTTTATAAGTTGACTAATTCTCTAATTTAGTTTTAACCATTAGTTATTATTACTTATTAATTACTAATTTCAAAAACTAAAATTTATAAAAAAAAAAAATGATCAAGCCCGTCCAAAAGCCCAACTCAAGGCCCGAGCCCGAAGCCTGACCTCGAACTCGCCCTTAGGGTCATGGACTAAACTTGAGCCTAGCATTTCCAATTTGGCCAAGCCCAAAATTTAGCAAGAGCTCCCAAAGCCCAACCAGAGCCCAGTGGGCCACAACAGGTGCCGGGTCAGGTCAGGCCAACCCAATGAACATGCTTACATATGAGAATGAAAAACAAATGGTTTATGAAATTTAAACTGAAAATAGAAGAAATATTATTGAGTACCGTGTCCTTGCTTCTATTTTCATAAGCTTTGCGAATTTCTTTTGTTGATAAACAATCCCAAGTTACACGCGAATTGTTTTTTTGAGGGATGATATATGGAGACAAAGAATTTCGAGAAAAAAATTCATAGGAGAGTAATTATGTGATTTGACTTTCAATCTTGAATCTCCAAATTATTTGCCCTGTCCTCCTGAAAATTATTTAATTTAGTATATGTTAAATAAAATGTCATGTTCGAATTAGTTATTTCAACCTTCTTTCGCGCTGTCAAAAACATGATGAGGTTAAATACAGGATTACTAATCCAATCTGATGGCCTTATCCCGCAAAATCAAATAGTTGGAACATAATGATATTAATATCAAGGATTCAGCTACAGGCTCATGTTTTTATCAATTAAAAATAAAGATTTTGTTACATGGTCAATTTTATCATTGAATGACAAAAGTGAAAAAAGAAAATCTAAAGACATTCAAACTGGAACATTATGATATTTAATCAATCAAATTCACACACACATATATCTAAAACAAAAAGAGTAGAAATTTGAAATAAAATAAAATAAAATAAAACAATGAATTATAGGAACTTCCTTGAAGGTCCTCTTTGTCTTAAATTAGAAATCACATCTTGAAATATTTAGAGCACAAGTTAATAAGATATGCTAATAACATGATTCTTTTTGTTTTTTTTTTGGGCAATGTCCGAACTAGCTTTCGTGCAGATCGACTAATTCCAAAACATGTACAATCCCTCTATTCCACAAAAATCAATAATTACTAGGTCGAAGACCCTGAAATCTTGGATAGAGCAAATCTCTAGGCCTAAGCCTTAACCATGAGGTCAACCAGTTAGGATTGCTAATAACATGACTTGAGTTGCTTGTGGAGAGGGGAGAGAGAACAAAAAGTGCATGAAGTGCCACATGACTTCCATAAGATCACAATCCCTTGTCATGAAAACTTTTATTTCCATTAGCCTTATTTGGCGGGGCAGTGACACAATGAGATTTCAATAATTATTAGTAGAGTGATACTATATACAATATAATTTTTTCATTCCTTTTGTCACTCTTAAGCATAATAACAAGATTCATATTAATAAATTAGAAAATACTACTATCAGAGTATCAGTCGTGATTGATGGTAGCAGTGCTCTAATAAATTTATGTGAAACTCATTCACTTGTATCTAATAGGTAAGAAATTTTTTTTTAAAAAAAATACATATAATATCATTTATTATTATTGTTATTCCCATTTCGACTGCTGTTGAGAGGAATACAACAACACATTTTAAATCACAAAATATTAGTTTAACCCTTGTAAGATTGGTTAGGGGCCTAGGATAGTATAAGCCTAGCATATATATGTGAATATATATATGACTCCGGAAAAATGGTGTTTAAAAGAATTTTACATGAACCCGCTAGTATTATATCATACGAAACTCTGACCTAGTATTATTTGTTTTATTTCCTTTATTTTTCGTCCTCGAAGAGAAACCTGATTAGTTTATTTTTTTTGTCACTAAGTGCACGCGTGTTTCATGGGATATAATGAGCAAGATTGGATGAATAATTACTTAAACCCACAAAATCTTATTTTGGGTTATCAAAGAAGATCCGAACGATTTGTTCAGATGAAACAATATATCTACCATTACGGTGGTAGTTAAGTTGACAATAAGTTGAGCTTAAAATATTACCTTTTTTTCAAATGAACACTTGTTAAATCTATTTATAATAATAGTTGCGTGAATTAGATGCTATTTAGAATGGCTGAATGTCTCTTGTATTTTCGACGGATTGTAATGATAGGCTCATCTTTTTTGGATGAGTAGATATAACTCAAATCGGACATTCAGCAATTGGTGAGATCCTCTATAGTCACGCCTAATGAGAGTTCTTATGTTGGTCGTCTATTTTCATCTTTTTAAGCCAAAAAAAAAACATGAAACAAGATATCTCATGTATCTAGTAATTAACTATCCCGGGATAGGATAGCTTATTCCGATGGGGAAGAATATCTTCACACTTGATTCAACAATAATAAATGTATAGGAATTATCCGTATTATCTCATCTTTTATTCCGTACCAACCAAACTAGAAGAGTGGATTGAAATAAAAATCTTGGTTCACTTTGCCCTATCTCGGAAAACAAACGTGGCCTAACAAATGAGAATATTAGCTCACGACATATGCGAAGCACATGGATAGGAAGTCGAGATCGGGTCCCACACGATTGGCCTTTGACGACCAGAATAATGTCATAGGATTCGCCACATAATTCCACATAATGGCCCATGTTGTAGTGGGCCCAAAGTCTTGAAAGAAGTCTTGAATTCAAACTGTCGGTAATAATTTTGTGAGATCAAAATTGAGCTAGACTTACCTGAAGTGAAGTAGCTCACAAGCAAAAGGTCATTAATTGTATAATAAAATAGTATAACCTCTTACCATTAGGAAAAAAATAGTTACAATCTCATGTTAATTAGTAAGGATATATGTCAGTGGGGAGTAGGGGATACAACCATAGTTGCCCAAAAAAAAAAGTAGAAACAGAAAACAATATAGAAAATAGAATCGTAAAACATGGTGTAAAAAAATTATGAGAAATGGAAACGCTAAATAATATAAAATAAAAATTTATAGTTATCAAAAAATATATATTAAATTTTTTTAAAAAATAATGTAAAAATATTTTTATGATCAGATGAAATAATAATTCTAACAATATCTGTAGACTTTTATTAAAAAATTATATTATATTAGCAAGTAATAAGATTTGAAAATATAAAAATACTAAAAAGTATGAGAAACTAGTTTCTAGGGCGTTTTCACGATATTTTTTTAAGAGTATTTAACAAATTTTTTAAAATTATGTTAGAGTTTTAAAAACATCTCAAATTCATTTCCTATACGTTTCTTTTAAAATTTTCTGAGAGTATCATCTTCGTTCTCGAAGAGAGTATTCCACTGAAACAGGTTTTCAACTCAAAAAGAGTTTCTTGTTAACTATGGACCGATCCCCAGATTTGACGAGTGGGCTATAAGTTCCCCAGCCATAAGAGTCATTACTTGCTCTAATTTTTATTTTGAATGTCGATTACATAGGCTCCTACCATTTTCAGGAGAAAAAGAGTTTAATTAGATCAAAGTCTAATTATATGTGATTTTAACAAAGTAGATTGTCTTCAAAAGTGCTATTCATATTGTTTCAATAAAAATAAAAAATGCTTTGGTAGAGGTAGTCTAAGCTAAATTATTATTGTTATCTTAATTTTATTGCATGGATTATAAAATTAAACATTGAATGGGCGACACGTTAAATTAAATTATTGAGAAAAGTAACGAAAACAAATTAAAAAATAAAGCAATATAAAACCATTTAATCATTATAGATTTAAAAGGAGGCACTTATTATTACAAGAGGAACAACGTTTCTTTTAACCCAAAAAAAAGGAAAAAACATTTGCTGTTGTAATTGCCAAAACTAATTTATCTTTCATCAAAATAAAATGAAATTTTTAGAAAGCACAGAAGCTCGTTTGGTCAAGTTTTTTTATTGACTTTTCTTCTCACGTTTTTTTTTTTAATTTTTGTTTTTATCAAAATAGTCAGAAGTCTGTATAACACGTAGAAATTTGATTTTAGGTAAAAGAATTAGTTTTCTCAAAAGAGTCTTGTTAACATGTGTCTTAAGGACATATTTTAAGCATGTTTTGTTTAGTTGTACAAAGTATTAAAACTTGTATTTTAATAATTTTCAACACTAAAAATACAATTATTAACACTACATATAACTAGATAAAGTATGTTTAAAATGTGTCCTAAAGACACATGTTAGTATTTGACTTCTTAAAAAAAAAAAAAAAAAAACTAATCCCACAAGAGATATATCTCAGAAATAAAAATTGGAGGCGTTTTAAAAAAAAATAATAAATGCCACGTGTCAGCAAGTTGATCGAGGGCCCACATGAGCATGCAATCAATTCTACTTTCAACACGCATACGTACCAATTCAGTGTTAGATCCACACAATAAATCAATGATGTCGGTGTAATGACCGTGTGGGGTCGTCTTAGGAGGAGTCAGATTCTAGACCAAACAAAAACTGACACGTAGTGGCCAGCAATCACGTATGGGGCGGTGCACCGGATAACGACGTCTCCGTAAGTTTGGGGTTTTCCAACTTGGCAGGTAGCTAGGCGTGTGATGTGAATCAATAAAGATCTGAAATCAATTGTTAGCCTAATTATGCTGGATTTTCCAACTTGAGAGTCATTGTTAGCCTCTACTTTTCTTACTGAAATCAATTTGAAATGGACCACAAAAAAAAAAAAAAAAATACACGAATATGAATCTGGTAGGGGCCATGGATCACGACGTACATGGGCACCGCTTGGTTTCCACCCGGCATTTCACAGCATGTCAAGCAAAAATCCAGCCTAATTATGCTGTTGAATGTTGACAAATTTTCAGTGCTCACCCCAGAGCTGTTGGCCACTTTTAGCGAGTTAGATTTCGACTAATTCAAAATCTAAAAATTAGTTGTAAAAGATTAGCTCTCATAAATATCTTAGTTTTGAGGTGGATAATTTATTTTTTATTAAAAAATAATTAATCTTGAATAATACTAATTGCTGTATTCAAGAAAAAAAAAAAAAAAAGACAAAAATCCAGCCTAACTGAGTTGTTGGATGTGGACAAATTTTCAGTACCTAGTTAAGTTTTTTTTTTGATATATTTATTTTTCCGTCAGTGAAATTTCATACTTCACTCGGGCGAGAGTTTCCTTTGATCCTAGTTGGAGGTATTTGAATATGTTTTCAATCCCTGTCGCTAGATTGTTTCTGCAGCGAGAAATCTAACAGTGAGTTCGCTAGCCGTCGTTTCCCATCCCTAACGCGAATTTTGCTTAAGTTGGAGAAGTAGACTTTGGAATCCTATGTATATGTGATGTTCTTCGAAGTCAGAAAGTAAAACACAAGCTAAGGCTATGTTGTATCATGTTAGAGGAGGTCTAAACATTCCCTATATACTCTTGTAATTACACTATTTTTTGTTATAACGAAGCTGCAGTGATTTTGTAATAAAGTGATTCTCTTATGCTTTGTTTGGAGGTCTAAACAAAATTACTCTTTTATTTTGTTATATTTTCTTTCATCTTTTTTTTTACATCGAAAATTTCGATTCCAAACGTAACGTTAATTTCTAAAAAAAATTATTATATTTAGTATAGAATCAAGACTCAAAATAATTCATATAATAAAATGGCTATTTTCTTATGCTTTTTATATTGTGGTATACATTTTTAGCCATATAGCCCCTTTTTTGTATATTCGTTTGTGGTTTGATTCATAGACCCAAGGCTTGTACTTATTTATATTCAAATAATTTAGGTTTTAAATTTAGAGAAAAAAAAAAAAAATAGCTCTACATGCCGTTTAAAGCCTATAAACCAACATTATTTGTAATCTCCATTTTGTATTAGTCGCTCGATTCACCACCTATATATACAAAGTTTCCTTTCCGCATAACGATAGGAGAGGCTTAAGATTTGATCTCGCCTTTATGAGAAAGAGGACTATCCTTGTGGCCTATTAGCATTATATCCAAAAGAAACGAAAATGCTAAATCATTTAGTCTAATATTCCAAAATAGTCGTATGACTCTTATGTACTTTTTTACAAATATTGCAAGTTTGCTCTTGGGCAGTGTAGTATTTTTTAATGAAAAATAGAAAACATGATTATGATGTCATGTCAAAGTTTGATTTTTGTTAATTCAATTTTTGAAAAGTAATATATGAGAATTACAAACTAAACAATGTTTTTGTTTTGATTTTTTTTCCACAACTAGGAGATCTAAAAACTATTTCTAGAAAATCTTCCAAACATTCCCTATATTTTATACTTAATGTTATATTGTTAAGGGAATTTTTATTCTTGTTATAGTAATAGGTGTACATATGTTTTACACAATTGTACATTATACTAAGGTAATATATAATTATTGCTACAATAGTACGAACCGTTTTTTAGTTGTGTAAAAATTTCCCAAATGCTAGTATGTTGTCAAACAAATAAATATCATTTCAATTTAATTAGTCTAATTACAGGTTGGTCTTAGTGCAGCAATTGATAATGTAACATTACAACTTGAGCATTACAGATTCAAAATACAAAAACAGTGCCTACACATGTAGCGTATGACTGCGTATATTTAATCATCTTCAAACTTTGTGGTGGTGAAAATGTAAGTGAGCTATTCTTTTTTTTATTAGAATAAAATTTTCAGAAGAATGAAAATTCTTGTTCGGACTTTCGAGACTTTATCTCTTTCTCTTTCTGTTTCTGTTTTTTTTTTTTGGGGGGGGGGGGGGGGGGGGGGGGGGGGGGGGGGGGGGGGGGGGGGGGGGGGTGTGTGGTGGTTGGGCGGAAAAATAAACAACGAACCCAGCTTCCATCTCACATAAGAGGTGCCAATACGATTAGACTCAATGAGCTGAGAAAGTACTGGAGAAGTTCCCTGAGCTCCACAAAACGGTTTGACTGATAAGCTTCTTGGGCCGACCAGTCAGCTACCATCTCTTTCTCTTTCTGATTTATCACATAATGGAAAAAGTTGGAGAAAATGGAGAAATCATTACAATTTGTTTGGATTCTTGAGAAAAGGGAGAGAAATAACAATTTTTGAATGAGAAAGGGAGAGAAAACAACAAATTTTGTTTCTTCCTCGTTTTTAGCCTGGGAGGGAAGGGGGGAAAATTATTTTTCTCTGTCTTTTATTTGATTTTTCTTCTTTTCTTTAAATTTCAAACAATTAAAAATAATTTTCTTTTCACTTTTTTTTCATCTTTTTTGCAAACTCAAATAAAAGAATAAATGTAATTCCCTACAATTTGTCTCTCATATTTTTTTTTTTTTTTTCACAAGTTTCAAACGGCTTGTTAATACCCTTGACTCAGGTATACTTGGAAGGTGCCATCTTGACGGGTATTTACTGGACTGTCGATTCTCAGTGACAACTTGCAAGTCATCTTTGCGTGTTTAGCCGGTCCAAATTAACATCTCCAAACAGCCAACCTTACAGGATGCGTCATATCAGCTGTGAGTAGGTGACTTGCACAACCTTTCCTATTGATCAGGCTGAGCTGAAGTCTACCTGTTAGACTTTTCTATGCGATAGTACAGATCCGTCAACATTTATCTATCAGACGCGACTGATACTAGACAGGCTCTTTCGACAGCATGATTTGCCATAAGTAGTCTACCCCTATGCACCAGAGTTAAAACTACGTATATATAATCTTAAGTAAAATGTAAAAGAGCATGAATGCATGTTTGGGGACTCTCACTTTCTCTTTGGTCTTTCTTAGGCCGCATTTGGTTGTGGCTTTGGTTACTGTTTAATGGAGATCTCATAGACTGCCTTTAGTAAATTGGTTTCGAACACTATTTTTACAGGAATCACATTTGATAAATTGATTCTGAAATTTATTTTTGAAAATTTTTTCTAAACACATACTCCAATTTTAAGAATAAAATAAAGTGCCATCTCGAGCTGAATTTTTTTTTTTTAATAATCAAATATCTGAATCAACTTACACGTACCTCGACTAATCTCAAAACATGTGTAACCTTCCCTTTCCGCACAGATAGGATAATTATTGAGGCTTTATTCCTACGGGTGACTTCGAGGAGAATCTAACTGATGACCAGTGGGAGCAAACCCACCGCCTGATGAGAGTCGAGATGGCTATTTAGACAATTGAGATTTCTCAAGGAGCACTTGCAAGCTACAAGTCATCTTTGGCAGGTCCAATTTAACACCCCCAAACAGGCTACAAGGATGCGTCTTACCATCTGTAGCATTCAATGGGAAAAACAATTCTCTACTGGTTAGAGTGATGGAAGGAGGATCATACATAAGGAATGGCACACTGATAGGGGTGGAGCCAAATGCAGGGCCAGATGGAGGCAGCTACCGCTCTCAAATTTGAAAACTTTTCCAATTTCTCCCTTTGAAATTTATAAATATCCTTCTCAAGTTTTCAAAAATTCAATTTTTATCTACAATTTATGACATGATTCTCAATTTTCCTTTCTAAAATTTTATAAAATGCCCCTCTTAAATATTATTTTGCATTAAAGACCCCACTATATATATCATCTATGTAAGTTTATATACATTTTACATCTATGTGGACGTTAAGTACCATATTGTTGATTAGGGAAAAAAAAATCTCATACTTCTTGTTAATGGTTGTCCTTTATGAATTTCCTGACTTGGCCATAGCAGGTTGCGCTTTCTTGTATTTGGGCTTTGTTGGGTTTTCCAACGAAGCTAGTGGGCTTGTGTACTGGTTTGTGTTCTGCTGTCTCATTTGTCTCTGTCTTGGCCCTATCTTGATTTAGGGAGCCTTTGGGCTCGTAAGTCTTGCCCGTTGTACTAGCAGTTGGGCTGACACACCTTTACTTGTTGAGTTAATCTCTGACTCCTGCAGGCATGGACTCTTTCAAAGGGAAATTTTAGAAGTCCTGGCATAATCTAAAGATTTTGTCAAAAACTCATGAAAAAAATGTTGTGGAAACTCCTTAAAAACAAGCTTCTCGTAATGATTACTATTTTTATGCTCTCAAATATTATTTTTCAACAGTAATCTATAGTTGCTCTAATAATTTTTGTTTCTATAAATATAATGTAGCATCCGTATTTTAATTAATTATGAAAGTATTTTAATGCATCGAATTTCTATTCTTTATATTGTTTAAATATCCTATTAATCATGTATATATCACCTAGAGTTTCTTATGTCCTATAAGATTTTTAAACCCGGTTTCACTTTTTTGTTTCCCATATTGTTTTTTGTTTTCCATTTTCTGTTTCTGTTTCCTATATTGGCACATAAGTGCAATATACCTAAGCCAGTAACTTAAAATATTTACAAAACATTTCCATTAGACACTAATAGCCCATAGCTTGTGTAGACAAAAATAGCAAATCAATTTTCTTTCCCTATTAGTTAATTAACCCAGCAAGAAGAAGGTTCTCTCCCCATTAATTAAGGTTTATGCAGGAATTCTGAATGAACTTGGCATTCTTCTAGCTTCGAAGCAAGGCCATTCCGGACAGCAATCTGGTTGGGTCATAGAACTCGTACGTGGTAATCACATTATACAGAAAAAAAAAACAAAAAACAAAACAAAATGAGGAGCTTTACTTAGGACACCAAAAGAAGAAAAAAAAAATGTAGGAATCAGCAATATTTCTAAATGTACCATTTCGGTATCATTTCCTAACCATGAAGTTTGAGACTAGAAGCATTTGAAACTAGACTATTTGACTAAAAGGTAAAATAAAAAGGCTAAAAATTAGCAGCAGTCTATGCATTTTTGAGGTGGAGTTATCTTGAATCAATTAGTGAAAATTTGCAAGTAAAGGAGGTGGCTCAGTGGAGGGTTGGGTTCGCCTTTATATTTAAGCATCAAATCTCAAATTTGATCCTTCCTTATGCCCCTTACTAGTTTGAATGAAAAATGGCTTTGCATGAGCACATAATGATTCTTTTACAGGAGAGAGTAGAGTCGGCCAAAGCTTGTCACCTATAAAAGAAATGGTGAATTTGGTAGACAGAGACCGTGGTAGACTTTTTTTTTTTTTTTTTTTCTTTCTTGTAAGGAAAATGTGGTAGACTGGTAGCTGTGAATAGTGAAGCAAAAGGTTGATGGGTCAAAAAAAGGTGGCCACACAACTAATACTGGATGATTACCCAATCATTTTACTATTCATCCTTGTTGTATCCACTCCAACAATGGCATCAATTTTTGGTCATAAACAAGAGATAGAGATAAAGATAAAGACAAAGTGGCTAAATGAACCAGATTCTTTACTCATCTTCCTATCTTTGAATCTCGTGCAAAATTCATCACATGGACTAGATAAACAGAACTTAGAAAATTGCCTGTGCAGCAGCTATTATATTTAACTATAGAACTCAAAAAACAAAAACTATGCCAATAGAGGCATCCATGCATTGATGATTCTCTTTGTATATGGTCAAATAACTTTAGACCACTTTTTCTTTCCTCTTTTCATGTTATGCCTTTCTTGTTGCCATTTCATGGTGTGAAGGTTCTAAATCTACTAATGTTAGATGCTATGCTGGAATTCTGAATTTGTCAAGGTAAAGGGAAATTATAGGGAAATGAAATTATTTATACATATATATTCATTTTTTTTCTTTAGAAGGCAAGGTAGACATGTTACATGGGATTTTTTTTTACATGGAATAATCACTTTATAAATCAAGAATTATGGAAAAAAAACTGATATGAGAAAAGGTATTTAAAATTACCATAACATATGTTCCTATTTTAATTGATCTCTTTTTTCTCTCTTTTTTTTCCAAAGAGAAACGCATCGTTGAGATTGAATTAGATATATATGCATCCACCCTACATAATAATTTCATTAGAGGCATCTCTATTGCAGTTTCATTTGTTTATTCTCTTTAGGCTATGTTTGGATCCTGATTTATTGAGAGAAACAAAAAGAAACTATATCACTTATACTTAATCGTTTTCTATAGATAATAGAAAATAATTTTTTTGGTAAATGGTTTTTTTGTCATTTTTGACAAAAAAATTATGGAATTTACTTATAAGTAAACAATGGGGTACTAGCCTGAGATCGCTCTGCCCAACAGGCCTAACTTTAAATTTTAATGAAAATTAAAAAATCTCAAGCCCAACCATATAGCCTAGTTGATGTTCAATAAAAATATTTATTAACATTTTAAAACTATTAATTTTAAAATTTACTTAATTATTAATTTTAATTAATTAACTTATTATACCATCTCAGCAGCGTGATAACGTCATACTGAAGTTGTATCTAATATTTACCCTTCAGTTGTGTTTTAAAAATGCCGGCAGTGCCGCACGTCACGACTCACGACCTTTGTTTAATTCCACGCGCCATAGTGAGCGTGGCGAAGTGAAGCCCGTTCATGCACGTAAACATCCACAGAAAAGTAAAAAAAAGGCAGGTGCCCTCTGCAAAATGAACTAAACGTGGACCCCACTTAACAGTTGACACTGACACTTCTGCCCTGTGTTTTATGTCTTTGTTGAACTCTCACTTTGAATAGAATGAGATGGAAAAAGCAAAAGAAAGCCATAAATGCGCGAGACAGTTCATTATTATCTCATGAGTGAAAATTATTCAATGCTCTACTTCATCCTTACACCATCCCTCATATACTCATATAATAATTAAGTTTTTCTGGTATGTAAGGTCAAAAATCTTAGTTTGCTTCTTCTTGACGAGAAAAAATTATTCCATGCCCTCATTTGTTCGTGTCATTATTACCATCCCTCTTGCGGTATAATAGGTCCCTTGGTAAGCACGTTCAAAGAGTTCTACCTAATCAACAACTAGTTGGGTTTTTTTTCTATACCTTAATATTTAAAATTTTTAAAATTTCTTATCTTAGTATATTACATATTAGATCTATTAAATAATATTATCTTATTTAAATTTACAATTTTATGTAACATTAAAAAATATTAACAAAGAGAAATTGTGAATTTAAATCAGATTATACCATAAATCGTTGAATTTCATTATTTATCATCACATATTATAGTAAGATAAAGAGTCGAAAAAATTCTAAATATTAAAGTCTGAAAAAAAGTTTTGCTGCAACCCTAATTTATATCAAAAGTCACTTAGCAAGTAAATGACTTAGTGCAATATGCAAGGAGTAAAGATAATATGCCACTCCAATGGCATTAAATAATTACTCTTAAAAGAAGAAAAATTATTTAGTACTCTTCACACAATACGTCGTTCATGCTCCATTACTCAGTAAGTTTTTGCTAGGTGGGCTTAAATACTCACTTATTGAAGATCCGTTTAGTACAGCTTTTTTGTTAATTTTTTTTTAAGTTTACAAGTAAAAAAATTAAGTTTTTCTGGTTTTTTTATTTTTTTGACTTCACTTTAGCTACAAATAAATAAAAAAGTAAAAATTGAAAAGTCAAAAAATAAAAAAACCTAACTAGCCAATTAGAAATTTTTTTTTGATTTATGCTTAGTAATTGCCGGCTAAATAAATTTTTTAACTCGGCAACTAAAGGAAGACCAGATGGTGCTTTTAGAAAGAAAATATAATACAAACCATGTTATCAGCATATGTATTTGTTTTTACTAAAATTAAAGAGTTAGTAGAAACGTTTTCTTCAGGCTATCTCAGCAATTGATATTACATTTCTATTGATTAAGATTGCAGCATATGTATTTGTCTTAATTTTATTTAACTTCCACTATCATGTCAACAAAATCATGAGATCTAAAGTGACATTGAATACTTTCTCGTGCTATTTGGAACATGGATTAATTTCTCCTACAGCAGTTCCTAAGACTCGTGGTATTACGTGACATTAATCGAATGAAGTCCTGCCGTGTTGAGAATGCAATGGTCCGAGCACAATCCACCTAATTTGAGACTACGAGAAATGAAAAATTATTTAATGCTCTTAGGGCAGCATTACGCGTCCCTCTTTCACTCTCAAATTGAGGTGAACTTTTTTTTTTTTTTTGGTTAAGTGAAGTATTTGACCCATCCAAACACACCGATCAAAGAGTATTGAATATTTTTTAAATCCATAAATGTGATTGAACTCTAAAATTATACTATCGATCAGGTTGTGAATAATAGCGCTCTTAATATATAGTGGCAATATTTTAGTAATTGAGAACGATTATGATGGATAACCTATTTTAAAATGAAAGGTTATAATTATGATTCAACTACATCAATCTTTTATAATAAATTTTACTTATAATATGTTATTATTATGGCAAAAGGTAAGAGAATTTATCGAAAACGCAAATCAAAACGGTCTGCAAAAATTGCTGTAGCAAGCCTATACACCAGGAAGGAATATACATGGTCAGGTCATCCCGAGTGCCAGTTTCAGGCAATAGTAATAACAGCCTTAACACATGCCCCAAACGGATTATTTTGGAAAAACATCATATTTCCATAGCGACTGGATTATTGCTTCAGCATCGCTCTCTACATGAATATCTAAAAATCCCCATTTATTTGCTGACATCAAAGCATATTGAATGGCTATAGCTTCAACTATCCGAGAAGAAACTATACCTTCTGATGATAGACTGAATTGTATTGGAAGACTCCTTACACAATTGGGTGCCAGCCTAAGGTGGCTAAGTTAATATAGAGATTGACTACGAAATGTTGTTAATCATAGAGTTAGATTTCCGAGAGTATTCCCCATAATGAGTCTATTCCTTACACTGGATTGTTGGAGAATATTATGACCAGTAATATGGATATGTTTGCCATTTCCCAATAATTGTATACCCTTTCAGCATTTGGAAAATATATAATTAGGACTAGCCATTTGTATCAATATTTTTAAAATTTTTTTAAGTTACCAACTACCACCATCAATGGGTGTCTTTACATAATAACTTTTTCTAATGTCTAATTAGCCTTCTATGAATAATAACTTACAAAACTCGTAATGCAATCTCTCCCATCCATGATTAGGGTCGTGGATTCTACTTACCATTCCCTTTATCAAGGCTTTGGTCCTCTCATAAACCCAAAAAAAAGAAAAAAAATTTCGTCTGGAATTATCCATTTATGGCTCTGACCATGAGATTTGAACCTTGTAAACGTGAACACCGTGTTATAGATTATAGAACTAATGCAAAATTCTATGTTACTTTCCCAATTTTCTAAATATTCATCAACCATATATTTGGATCTTTAATTTGTAGTTAGCAATGGAAAGAAAAGAAAAAAAATATAAGAAAAGAAAGAACGTGGAAGAAGTTAAATTTATTTCTTTTATTTGATTGGGTTTTAAAAATGAGAAAAATGAATTTTTTTATTATCTATGCAAAAATAAATATTTATAAGTAAATTTATTTTTATTCATTTTTCTTTTTCTTGAACATAATCAAATATTTCCAGAACACGTAACAATAATTGAAACACGTGTAATAACAACCTTGATAGAAACGATAACCAATTTCTTTTTTTTTTTTTTTTGGTTTGGGTGTCTAGTCGGCAAAAGTTACACACGAAGCTGCACATCTTGACCATGAAAACTTATTTCATTTTCTCACTTTCGAATCTCATGATTTTATAGAAGTTGAAGGGTCTCAACTCTCAATTTCTTTACTTTTAGGCCCAACCATCAACATCTAAAATTTGTTAATTAGGAGAAAACCCTAAATATGATCTTATACATGTCGATTTTCCATGTTTGTTTTAAATGAAGCAAGGAATATAATAAGAACTAAAACACTTATTTCTTTTGTAATTAAAGGTTGTATCTAGTGCGTAATCCTTCCACTTACAAGGTCTGAGAGGTGTAAATAGGTAGGCCGTTTCATCACTTTTTCGTAGAGAGACTGATTTTTGCGACTCGAAACCGAGCCACACAGTGTTAGATAAAATTACTCAATTATGATTTGGGCATCGCAAGTTCAAACACACAAAAACAACTTCTCCCCATATACGACAAGGCTGCGTAAATTTGAACCTCTCCAAACCTACAATGACCGAAGCCTCATTTACCTTTTTTAGTAACTAAATAGGAAAGTGAAAAAGACCAAGAGATTTACAACACAGAGGAAGAGCATGTGATTAATGACCTACAATGAAGGGAGCCTCATTTACTTTTGTTAGTAACTAAATAGGAAAGCGAAAAATGCCAAGAGTCTACAACATAGAGGAAGAGCATGTGGTTAATGTCCAGGGACAGGGACTAGAGGATCCCCACTATACGAAGGCCGTGTGGACCAACTTCTTTTTGTTTTTTGTTTTTTAGGTTTTTACCTTAAAAGGCTAAAGAGCAAAAGACACGTCCATCAAATGTCTGAGTTTTTTTGGTTAGTAAAAGTAAAAAGCTAGAAAAAAAAAAAAAAAAAAGGCTCAACCAACCTTAATTTTAATTGTTTACAAATATAATGGCAAGCTACATGAGGTTAAAGGCAGTGTTCTGGGTCTAGAATTATCAATTATCGTGGCCGCACGTTTGTCAACAATGACATAATGTAGAGATTCAAGACTAAAACATTATAAGGGCCATAATAACATTTTTTTTGAAATTCTACTCATGTGGTATTTATATATTTCGAAGCTCACTATTGGATTTAAGAAAGTTTTATTCCTACAAAATTTTTAAATAAAAAACTCCACTAGAATGACGCAGTGGCGGTGAATTTTAAATTATGAACCAAAATAGTAGGTATTTTGGAAGGAAATAAAAGGAACATAAATAGTTATATCATTTTATAATAAAAAAAATTTCACAAAAATTTTGTTTGTATAACATTATTTTTAAATAAAGTACATTTATTATGCATGTCTTGTGTAATCTCGAGTAAATGAAATATCAATGAATTGCAATTATTTTAGACCTTAAATGAATGGGATGGCTCTTCTTCTCCAATTGAAATAATACTTAACATGCATGGCAAGCATAGAAAGCTTTAGCAATTTGACTGTCAATTTACATGTAATGAGTCATACGTAAAGTTTCCAAAATAAAAAGAAATTAAAGAAGATTTCTAAATTAACATACTCTAAAGTTATATATTCATAAGTATTCATGTCATACCCAAAGTATCAACCCCGTTCCATTCTAGTGGGTACCGGTACAAAATGGTACATAAAAGAGGAAATTTCATTTTATATAATTTCTAAGTTTATCCCAGACTGTACTAACTTGTTTTAACCTGTATTGACCTATATAGAAATATTTGAGATTGTACTTAAATTTGTGTATGTTTTGCTGAAATAATTAATTTCTTTTATGTTTTCGTGATAGATACCTATTAAAATTTTTGTTGTACTCATTAGAAAGTGGATATGCCTTTAAAACATTTTAAATACATATTCGATTGGATAACGTCTTTTGTCAAGCTAAGATAGTTTGATGCTGAACGATACTTAACATAAGTAATGTATACATCAGTCTTATTAAAAAAAACATAATTTAGTAAATAAAAAAATGTAATTTAGTATATATATAATATATATAGCGATAAAATTAAAACGGTAGTCCAAAATCACCTGTACCAACATCAAATGAGGTACTTAGCACTGTGTTAAAAAAATAGAATGTTCGTTTTGATAATCTTGGAGAAGAGAAATTGAAATACCATTGATGAGGACCGATCAGGCAAATGCCGACCAGGATCTTGTAAGAAGCTGATCGGGGGGACCACGGATAATGGGGCACACTGACAATGCTGAATAGGAGGTGGTCGAGCATACTTGGGTCGGCCAGTTTGGCCGAGCACATTGAACAGGAACATGCCAACCATCCCCCTCGACTAGTGTGTGAAGACCACTCTTGACACTAAGCCCGACTGTGTACTACCGAAAGGACAAGACGCGTAGTGGGACAACTATCTCTCTTGCTACACACCAACGTTCGCCTGACAGGAGCCTCAAAAGACGCCACGTGTGGAAAACAACCACTCCCACAGCTACTCTACCAACGACATGACTGCCTAATAATGAATAGCCATGTGAAAAGGCGATCATTCTCCGCCAACCATTTGCAAGCGTACTGGGGACCACAACTATGGATGTAAAATAAGAAAATCTTCTTCTCCAAGGTACACATAACGAAAAATCCTAGCAAAAACTTGGTAGAGTTATCCTCTCAAACCTAATTTTAGCATCGGAGGGTCTTGGCAGGCACCACACGGGTGTTTATTGATCCATATTCTCTTTGCAGCTAACCGGAGCAGTTCACCGGGACCTGGGAGCAGACCATACAAATTTACTTATCTATTAGTTGGCGCCGTCTGTGAGAATTGACTTCCTGTCATTTCCATGGTCTTAACCAGGTCTGGTGCTTCACACTTGCCACAAACCACAGAGGATTAAAATATGAATTAAGTTGCAACCTATGAGACCCGAATGGCCGATGTAATGGTCAACATGTAGATGCTGATAACTTAGAACCAGAAGCTACTTAGGCAACTTCCCACTATACCGGGAGGAAGCCAGCAGCCTGAAGCCTAACTTAGAGACGAAAGGAGGGATGTCAAAGCCGGCTTGAGAAAGAAGATCATGTCATTCCAAGCGGCAGTGCACCACCCCCGAATGGAGGAGCCCAACCGGAGGAAGCCCACAGCCACCATCCGAGTTCACACCTATGATACTACCCCCAGCAGATAGAAGTGGTGGGAGACAGGGCGAAGAATCCCCCCACCTGGGATGAACGTATTAGAGCCCTCCAAACCCAACTGATAGGGGTCATGGAGGCTGTCAAGACCAGAACTGCCAACACCGTCGAGGAGTTGGTGAACAAAACTGATTCTACTTTCACCCAGGCGGTGATGGGAGTGCCCCTGCCACCGAAGTTCAAGATGCCAGCCCTGGAGATGTTTGACGGGACCAAGGACCCCTTGGACCACCTAGAGACGTTCAAGGCATTGATGCAGCTTCAAGCCGTCCACGGACTGTACTACTACACAGTCATGCCCTTTGGCCTGAAGAATGCCGGGACAACCTATCAACGGCTAGTGAACATAAAGTTCAAAGCCCAAATTGGGAGGAATGTGGAGGTCTACGTCAACGACATGTTGGTGAAGAGCAAATAGAAGATGGACCACCTTACCGATCTAAAGGAGACTTTCTAGACCCTCAAGACCTATAACGTGAAGCTAAATCGGGCCAAGTGCGCATTTGCGTTAGTATCTGGAAAGTTCCTAAGAATCATGGTCTCACAGAGAGGGATAGAGGCTAACCTAAAAAAAGTCAGTGCGATACTGAACATGTAAGCACCAAAGTCAATAAAAAATGCTCAAAGGTTGACGGGCAAAGTATTAGTCCTGAACAGGTTCATTTCCAAGTCAACTAACAAATGCCTCCCCTTCTTTAAGACTTTGAGAAGAGTATTCCAATGGACCGGCAAGTGCGAAGCAGCATTTCAAAAGTTGAAACAATACTTGGGCTCAGTTTCTCTACTCAACCAACTAGTCACCGGAGAAGAACTCTTTCTGTACTTGGCTGTTTTGGTAACAGCAATGAGCTTAGCCCTTGTCCGTAAAGACTAAAGAGTCCATAAACTAGTCTACTACACCAGCAGGGCCCTAAAAGGAGCAGAAGAGCGATACCCAAAGATGGAGCTACTGGCCTTCGCCCTGGTAACATCAGCACGGAGGCTCAGACCCTATTTCCAAGCGCATTCGATTGTAGTACTGACTGACCAACCTCTCAAGAAAGTACTACGCAAGCCTGAAACTTCAGGACGACTCATGAAGTGGTCGGTGGAGTTTAGTCAGTTCGATATCCAGTACAGACCACGAGTGGCCATCAAAGGATAGACAGCAACAGACTTTATTACAAAATTTACAACCTTCCCTGACTCCCCACCTGAGCTTGATCATATTAAGAACAACTGGATACTGAATGTTGATGGCTCCTCCACCGAACAATTTAGTAGGGCAGGCATTGTTCTCGTTAGCCCAAACGGCCACAAAGTAGAGTATGCCCTACGGTTCAAGTTCCTAGCCATCAATAACGAAGCAGAGCGTGAGGCTCTAATCGTTGGGCTTTGGATTGCTCAGAGAATGGGGGTAGAGCAAATACGGCAGACTTGCAGCTTGTAATCGAGCAAGTCCAGGGAGAATACGAAGCAAGGGGAGACAAGATGAAGGACTATTGCCAGATGGCTAGAGGTTTGGTTAAGAAATTCTTAAAGGTACTTCTGCAAAGTGTTCCCCGGTTGGAGAATAAGGAGGCTGACAAACTGGCAAGGATAACATTCTCAGAGCAGCTCAATCCTGAAGTACCCTTGGAGATCCTTGATTTCCCGAGCATCCAAACCCCAAAAGTCAATGTGTTGGAAACAAAAGCCTCATAGGCCAAACCAATCAAAGACTACCTAGAGCATGACACTCTTGTACAAAAGAAGGCACACAACCCCCCTTCTCAAGTGCGCCACAGATAAGGAAGCTACCTACATTATGAGGTAAATCCACGAAAAAATTTACGGGAATCACTCGGAAGGACATTCCCTGGCTAAAAAGATCCTTAGAGCAGCATACTATTGGCCGACGATGAGTAAGGACTCCCAAGAGTTTGTGAAGAAATGTGACAAGTGCCTGTCGCGCCCCGATTTTTTGCACCTAAGAAAAATATGCACAAGTGGGAAAGATACAACGTTCTCTCGTTAGAACTCATCCTCCTAGAAGGACGAGTGCGACTAGATTTGAATTGAAAATTTGATTTGATTAAGGGCTTTTGGAAAAGATTTAGAGTCGTCACCTAACTTGATTAAGGTGAGTTAGGTCACCTAAAACTAAACACAATCCGAAGATTACACTTAGGATTTTTGAAAATATTTTGAAAACTTTCTCAAGAGTGAGATTTTAAGAAAATAGGTTGTTTGGAAACTTTTGAAAATATCTAAACCCTTTTTGAAAATAACTCTATTTGGTCTTTGAAGACAGTGATTCTAGGTTCGAAAGTTGGTTATATGTAGGGAAAACGCACTAATCCATCATCCTACCCTACCCTTGCGGTACCTACATGTCTATTCACCTTAGGTTTACTCATTCAGAATTTTTGATTAATAAATGTCCAAAACTATCCACTTTAGAAGAGAATTTTGAAAAGTTGTTTGACATGTTACATGATATGCAAGTGCAAGAAAATACTTTAATTTTGAAAATAGATTTGAAAAGACTTGATTTGATTTTAAAAGAATGTTTTAGAAATTAAAATTTAAGATTTGAAAATAGACTTTAGAATTAGAAACTTGAAATAGATTATGGAATTTGAAGTTTGAAAAAGGTTATGACCGCACCCATGAGGGTTGCCTACGTATTCCTTTTTGAAAATCAAGTTCATCGTAGTTCGAACAAAAGTCTGATAAAAAATAGACAGTTTTAGATTTTGGAAAGTTTGATTTGAAAAGAGTTTCATTTTGAAAAGAGATTTGATTTGGAAAAAGGGTTCGATTTGAACTAAGAATAGAAGATTTGAAATTAAAATTTGAACTTAAAATCGACCTTAGATTCGACTTTGATTTGAAAAGAAAGAACTTGGAAGAAAAGCTTGGACTTGATTTAAAAAAGAAGGAATTGAGTTTTGAAAACATATTGACTTAGATTGGAAAACCAACTTGGTTTAAGAAAAGAATCTTAGAAAGGAGTGGAAACTTCCTAACTTAGGATTAGGGTTGAACTAAGGTTTATGTATTCTAGGGTTGGAACATATAATTGAATTAGGAAGAATTTGATTTAGATTTGAAAAGTTTGATTTCAGAAAGTTGGATTTATGGAAGATTCGAAAAGAGATTTGACTTGATTTGAAAATGCTTGATTATTTGATTTGAAAGAGTTTAGAAAACTTAAGATTTAAGAAAGATTGGACTTGAAAATCTTTGAATTAGGAAAATTTTGAAATAGAAAAGTTCCGTTTTAGGAAAGTGTCAAATTAGGGAAGTTTGGTTTTAGGAAGGTTTTGAATTTGGAAAGATTCGAATTTAGAAAATTTCAACTTAGGAAAGTTTTGAATCAAGAAAGCTTTCCTTTTAAGAAAGAGTTGATTTTAGAAAGATTTGATTTTAGAAAGTTTGATTTGAGAAAGATTTGGAATTAGAAAGTTGAGAAATTAGGAAATGTTTAAATTTAGAAAGATTGGAAAGTCTGAAGTTAGGAAATATTTGAAAGTTTAAAATTAGGAAATGTTTGAAAGTTTGAGTTTTGGAAAGGATGGAAATTAGGAAAGGTTTGATTTTTATTTCCTAAAATAAAAGATTGGATTTTGTTTCAAAAAACGAAGGATTAGATTTGGTTTCGTAAGTTAGATATTAGATTTGACATGGAATTGGAAATGATGAGATTTGAAAAACTTGGATTTAGAAAATATGATTTGATATAAAAAAGAGGGTTTGGAAACCTATGATTTTTTATGAAGAAAATGAAATTTTGGAAATTTAGAATTTTGACATGAAAAGGAAATTGATCACTAAGGTTTCCTAACCATAGGTTCTAAGGTTTGGCTTGGACTCCAATAAAAGAGATTTTTGAAAAGTAGATCTTTTAAAAGGAGTTTCTAGGTGGGAAACTTGAAGAGCGTTTTTAGAAAGTAAAATTTCGAAGAGAGCTTTTTTGGAAAGGAGTTCTTAGAAAATGAATTTTTGAAGCGAATTTTTGGAAAGAAGTTTTGAAAAGTGGAACTTTTGGAAAGAAAATTTTTAGAAGGAGATTTTTTAAAGCATTTTAGGAAGTAGATTGGAAAAGAAGATTTTAGAAAGAGATTTGAAAAAGCGATTTGGAAAGAGAATGGAATATGGACTTTTATAAGTCTTTAAAAATATCTCACTTTCCTAAAATGACTCTAACCATAGAAATATTAGAACCATTCTAGGATTGTGGTTTTGAAAACAACAAGGATTTAAAAATATAAACCATATCGGTCCCATTAAATATAACACTTTCCTAAAGTAACCCTAACCATGGAATGTCTAGAATCACCTTAGGATTGTGATTTTGACAAAATCGATTTTAGGGTTTACACCCAAAACTTATGTAATACTTTCTTAAAACAATCCTAACCATGGAGTGGCTAGAATCATCTTAAGATTGTGATTTCGAAAACAAGTTTGAGAAGTGATTTTTAATGCAAGTTTTGAAAAAAATTTTGATGCAAGTTTTGAAAACAAATTTAGAAAATGATTTGGAAGAGATATATGAGTATGATATGCAAAATGCAAGTAGGGTCGTGAATATACAAGATTTAGGCTTCACCACAGAATTAAGGGAGCCGAATTCACATAGTCTAAGTTTGAATTAGAAGAAAGAGCCCGACGCGGTGACTTTCAACCATTCTTCTTACACATGAATCGGGAGGACTCTTGTTTCAAGCATGCAATAAAAGGGGAAAGAAGATAGGAGATTAAAATAGAAGAAAACCCAAGTAGGTTAGGAGGGAGAAGAGAGAAGAGGGGAATCGCATAAACGTAAATAGAAAACTAATCTTGTGTCTTCTTTAGTTTGCTTGTTTTATTGCTTTATGTCACTTTAATCTTTAACAGCTTTAAGATTGCAGCACCTTGAGTATTCCATGGTCGGCTTGGAGGCTCGTATAGACGTGTATTGAGTATATGTATGCTAAGGTTAAAGTGTATGGGGGCTAGGGTTTGGAGAAGCCTAAGAAAGCTAGGGTTCAGAGAGAGTTCGAAGCCTGTATCGAAAGACAGAGTTTCTGGAGTTAGATTGCCGACATCCTTTATGCAGGGGGGAGGCTTTGTATTTATAGACAAAATATTGACCTAGCGCCTGTTGCAGTAGCGCTAGGCTTAAAAATACACTAGCGCCACTTAGAAAACTTTTTAAGGCGACAAGAAACATATCTTCGACCCTTGATACGCAAGAAAGGAGATTTGGGCGCCAATCTTAGTGACTACGATGCAATTTTTGGCCTGACTAGCTCCACTAGGAATGACTCCGAAAGGTCCAGGAATGTTTTGAGAGGCCGAGAATGGTTCAAAAGGCTGAAAATGGGTAGAAACCCTTCAAATAGTGTCCCAGGGGTAACAGACTTGAAAAATAGCGTCGTAAATGTCGACTGAGCCTTTAGGACTCAACTAGACTGAAAATCACCGGAATGGACTCAGAATAACTCATAAGAGAACTTGAGGTTGGAAACACTATCCAGAGTGTTCCAATGGAGTGCCGGTTTGATACCCAGATCCAGTGTGGTTGGAAAAGGCGATAGGCCCACCAAGGGCAAAATGGTCATTTCACACCGAGTTTGTCGGAATTGACTCAAAATGATCTGAAAAGGTATTGGAAGGTTGAGAATACTATTAGAAGCATTCTCAAGAGGTTACCGGTTTGATACTTAGAGCCGGTGTGGTTCCTAAGGCACTTGGATACCCAGGGGTAAATTGGTCATTTTGACTGAATGATCCCGGAATTGGCCCGAAACCAAATGGAAGGCACTTAAACATGCCTGATCGTCTTTGGGACGATCTTGGAATGGTGGAGTTACCATTCTGAAGACTTAAATATTTTTATCGAGAAGTGTGCCAGAAATGGCCCAATGGGTAGTTTGGTCATTTTTTACCAGAGTAGGCTAGCAAGCACTGGTGTTGACCTAGATTTTGAGTGTTTCTATCACTCTAATAGTCTGTAACGAGTTGGTTTTCAAAGGTATCTCGTCCTTTGGTAAACATGTCACGACCAAGAGGCTAGTTCGGTTCTGTGACATAGGGGGTTTGTTGGCAATTCCCAGTGTCGACCTGTTTATGAGTGTTTCCGCCACTCTGATGGTTGTGATGTTTGCGAGTGTTTTTGCCACTCTGACGGTTCACGTTCATTTCGGAGACTGCCTGATCTCGGGAAGCTGCTAAGTGGACTTATCGTCTGAGAAATTAACTTTCTTGAAAGACGTGCCGAATAACGGGCATTCTTTATTGGCAGGCTAGCAGGCACCAAAGGTGGACCGTTCTACCATCTCGGGGACTTGGGTTCTGTCCCGGTCTATGGGTTTGAAGGGACTTACTGTTCTGAAGAGTTTTCTCAAAAAACATATCGTATTGGATGGTCTTACTACCTGAGGGATCAACTTTCTCAAAAGGCATGCCAAATTTGATTTGAATTGGAATTAAATTGGATTTTGAACTTAGATTGAAATAAGGACTTACCGTCTTCAGGAATACATGCCAATTGGAATTGGACCGAGCAATGCCACAAGGGCATTTTGATCATTTTGCCTCTATTGGGCCTGCGAAACGATTGACTGATCGGATTGAGTTCGAAAAGTTAATTTGAACTTGAATATGTCTGTGTTGATTTGAATACGAGTTCGGACGGACCGGATATTGCCGAGTGGACAAAAATGGGGTGCTTATAGTGCTAGCTGTTCGCCAACATCCCCAGACAACCATTATAGGAGTTGACTCCCATCCAGAGCCTATGACCCTTTGCCCAACGGGGAATCGACATCGTAGGCCCATTACCCTTGGGAAGAGGATAAAACAAGTTTGCGGTGGTGACCATTGATTACTTCACCAAGTGAATTGAGGCAGAGGCCCTCACCACCATCACAGAACAGAAAATGACCAACTTTCTATGAAAGAATATCGTATGCCACTTCGGGATTTTAAAGGTGGTCATCACTGATAACGGGAAGCAGTTCGAAGGAAAGCAGTTCAGTAGGTTGTGCTCAAACCTACAAATTAGCTGCCACTTCTCCTCTCCAGAACACCTCTAAGCAAACAGACAAATAGAGGTCACTAACAAGTTTTTTCTCATGATCATCAAGACCAAACTCGAGAAAGCAAAAGGCCTATGGGCAGAGGAGCTTCCTAGTATCTTATGGGCCTACAGAACCACTAAAAGAGTCTTTTTCGAATAAACCCCCTTCTCCTTCACGTTCAGAATAAAAGTAGTCATACCGTTGAAATCGGTCTTTCGAGTCCCAGAACTCAAAACTACAACCCAGAGACAAATGACGAGGCCCTGGCAGTTAACCTCATATTAACAGCGGATGCGCCAGTACCACAACAGCCGGGTGCGATTGAGGGACTTCAAGTTAGGAGAATTGGCTCTGAAGAAAGTCAACCAGTCTACCATAATTGCTCAAGACAGGAGACTTGGTCCAAATTGGGAAGGACCTTACGAAGTATTGGGCTTCACCAACAAGGGCACCTGCAGACTTAAGGACCAGAACGACAAAGAACTACCTCACCCATGGCATGCTGAGCATCTCAAAAAGTACTATGTGTAAGCAACTCTTTTTATCACTAGATGTAAAAGCATAAATGAAAGGTTAAATAGTTGATAACCTATGTAGACTTGCCTACAGTTCTGCTTATGCTTTTATGAAATGTTTTAACATTTTCTTTGCAAAAGGAACAACAAAAGACCTGCCTAGGCAAGGTCGAGCAGGCGAAGGCAATATGCCCAAGGCTTTACGCCCAATCTAAGAAGTCCTATTCACGCCAAGGCCGAGTAGGCAAAGGCAACACGCCCAAAGGCAATACGCCAAAGACTTAACGCCCACTCAATAAAGTCCTACTTAGGCCAAGGCCGAGCAGGCAGACGCTTGAAGGCCAAGACTTTATGCCCACTTAACAAAGTCGTGCTCAGGCTAAGGCCTAGTAGGCAGAGGCTTTAAGCACAAGGCTTTATGTCCACTTAACAAAAGTCCTGCACAGGCCAAGGCCGAGTAGGCGGAGGCTAAACGCCTAAGGTTTTACACTCATTTAACAAAAGTCCTGCTTAGGCTGAGGCCGAGTGGGTAGAGGCTAAATGCCCAAGGCTTTACGCCCTTCTAAAAAAAAGTCTTGCTCAGGCTTAGGCTAAGCAGGCTGAGGCCTTATGCCTATAGCTTTATGCCCGCTCAAGAAAAGTTATACTCAAGCTAAGGTCGAGCAGGTAAAGGCTTTACGCCCAAGGCTTTGCTCCCACTCAATCAAAGTCCTGCTTAGGCCAAGGCTAAGCAGGCAGAGGCTAAATGCCCAACGCTTCGCGCTCATCTCTAAAAAAGTCATGCTTTAGCCAAGGCTGAGCAGGCAAAGGCTCTACGCCCAAGGCAATGTGCCCAAGGCTTCTTGCTCAAGCCAAAGCCAAGAAGGCAGAGGTTTATGCCTAACAATATGTGCCCAAGCTTCACGCCCACTCAAGAAAAAGCTTGCTCAGGCCAAGGCCGATCAGATTGCCAGTAGAATTCCAGACCAAAGTGTCTGCACTTGAAGACATATCCTACCCACTAGTGAAAAGACAAAGTATCTACATGAAACCCAAAAAGAGGTAAATGCCCAAAACAATAAAGGAGAGCCAAAGTGTCTATGTGAAATTAAAGCAAAGGCTACAGTTGTGAATTCAATTAGAAAAAATATCTTTTCTATTAATAAAGATTGATAATTACAAATAAAACTCAAGCAGTGTTACATTGGAAATCACTGCAAGGGCAAAACAGAAAGACAAAAAGATCTACAAAAAAGAAAAAGGGAAGCTACTTAGTTATGGAGGTGGCCTTTGGCTAGGCAAAAGCTTTCGACTGGGTGTCGTCTTTCTCAGTCGTCCCATCCTTAGTCCCTGCCTTGATTTTCTCAACAGCTACAGAGACTGTATCATCCTCAGGGACAGCCTGGATGGGAGAGAGGTCAAGGTTAAGGAAAACTTGGATGACCATCTTTTTTGCCTCTATGAAGCCTTACATGTAGGCCCCACCTAGTGCCAGCTGATAGGAGTCCCCCTAATGGTACTCCTCAAAAGCCTTCTTGACAGCTGCCTCAACCTGAGAAGGAAATGCAACTATTTTAGCCTGGGTAACCTTTAAGGCAGCTCTCTCAGCGGTGAACTTCTTGCGCATAGATTTCTTGGCACTTTTCTCATTGGCTAAGTCTCCCACTAGCTTGTTCTTCTACTCCTGTAGGGCCAATACCCCACCTTTCAAGTTATCCCTCTCTGAGGAGAGCTCTTTCAGCTTCTTCTTCAGAGCAGTTGCATCAGCTAGGGCCTGGTCGATTTTGCGCCTCTGCTCCAAGAAACCCTTCTTGCTCCTGGACGACCTGGCACTCAGTACAGAGAGCCTGGTAGCAGCCTGATCAAACAGAAGGGGCAAGATCAGAAATAAGATATGATGAACTGAGCAATAATACTTGTAAAATTTACCTGAAGCAAATCTTAACCAATGTCCCTGGTCAGCTTATAAGTGGAATTGCTCGCCAACTGCTCTCCATCCCCTGGATGGATCACGCTCTCCAACCTGCTCCACGCCAGGTTTGCACTCTCAATTATGGTCTTCTCTGCAGCAAAAAGATCCTGAAGGGAGGAGGTGGGCATTGCTGGGGCATCTGTTGGACGAGGGCTCACAATTTTTGGCACAGGAAGAGTGTCTGCAAACCCAATTGGAGTTGGGGGTGCCTCCTGAGTGACTAAGGGTACAGGAGGAGGACTGGCGACCTTAGGCGGTGGAAGGTCCCCTTGGTCGGCCCCCTTGCCTTATACTCGGTGGGGAGCTTGAAATGCTTGGCAGGCATAGAAGGCTCTGAAAAGAGCTTCACCTTTGCCAAGATGTTCTTGTTTAGGGCCATGTTTCCCTCCTCATTAGAATTGTCTTTTCCTTGGTCTGCACAGGAACAATAAGGACAAACATCAAACAAGCAATTAGCAAAGGAAAAAGAAAAAGAACGAACAGTACTCACTCCTCTCATATTTTGCCCTCAAAGCTTCACTTATAGGCTCAGGACCCAATAAGTATGTACCCAGGTTTTCTAAATTCATTAGAGTATTGACACCTATGACGCCAAAATCCTAGGCCCTCTTTACCATGGCCTTCTAAGCCTTGTTCAGAGTGAGTGCACCACGAGCTAGCCAGACACAAGGAACCTAAGTCAGAGTCCTAGAAATCTAGAAACTACGGCTAAGTAAAATCGAAAGCTACAGAAACTAAGGAATATACCCCTCCAAGTTTAAACATTCTATGACTGGGGAACCCGAGTAGAATCATCGCCCGTAACCTCCTAGGGCTGGTGCTCTCAACCTTGCCATAAACGAAGAAAAATCTGTCCTTTCATTTCTTGTTGGAAGAGGGTAGCTCCGTCACCAAAGTTGTGTCACCCATCCTAGCTGAGAAGTTGTCGCATCCCGATTTTTGGGTGTTCAAGGTCCTTTTGGCTCAGAGACCCTAAAGCACGGAACTCTGTCACTAGAACTTATCCTCCTAGAATGACAAGTACGACTAGGTTGGAAAATTGGTTTGACTAAGTGCTTTTCAGAAAAAATAGGAGTCGCCACCTAACTTGATTGAGGTGAGTTAGGGCACTTAAAGCTAAGTGTTAATCCGAAGATTAAGCTTAGAGTTTTTGAAAATGATTTTGAAAACTCCCTCAAGAGAGGGTTTTTAAGAAAATAGGTTGTTTGGTAAACTTTGGAAAGATTTAAGCCCTTTTGGAAAATAATTCCATTTTGGTCATTTGAAAACAAAAATCTATGGTTCGGGGGTTGGTTACGTGTAGGGAAGATATCCTAAGATTATCACCCTACCCCGCCCTTTCGGTACCTACATGTCTAATCACCCTTTTGTTCACTTATTAGAATAACCGGTTATTATTGTTCACTTAATATCCACTTTAGAATTTTAAAAATAGGGTTTAGTCATTACTTTTCGGATGGATGATGCATGATGCAAATTTTTAGAAAAAGTGTGAAACTAATGGAGGTTTTGAAAGAGTTTGAAATAGAAACTTTGAATTGATTGGGATTTTTAAAAAAAGGATTGGAGTTGAAACAAAAGTTATGACCGCACCATTTTAGGTTGCCTACGTATCTCATTTGGCGAGAATCAGGTCATTCGTAATTTAGGCAAGAGCCCGATGAAAAATAGGCACATTAGGGCCTTTGAAAAGTTTGAAGACACTTTGGGGTCTTTGGAAAAGTTTAAGACAATTGGAGGTCTTTGAAAACGTTTAAGACACTTTACGGTCTTGGAAGTTGAAGACTCTTTGTGATATTGGAGGTTTTGACTTGAAATTGGATAGTAGAGTGCTTTGAAAATGTTTTTGGATCAACTTAAGGGAGTTTTAGAAAAATGCTTTGGCATGAATCAGGAGAACTTGAAAGTGTTTTTGAAGTCTTGTTTTGAAAACCTTGGGGAATGTTTTGGTGAATTAGTTTTTGAAAGTGGTTTTTGGAAATGGCTAAAGGTTTGAATCCTAATATGGACAACCTTAGAGGTTGTTCTTGATTTATCACTTGTCCTTGGAATCCCTAACCATGAGAGGGCTAGGGACACCTTAGGTTTGTGACCTTTTAAAAGCATTTTTGGAAATGTCTTAAAGATGGAGTGTAAGGACATTTGAAGAATTTATGGAGTTGGTTTTTTGAAATCATGAGAATAGGGGGGTATTGGAGAAATAGGTAATGAGAATAGTTTAAAATTGAAAGATCATTAAAAAAGGGTTCATGAGTTGGAACCTTGAAGCATATTAACCTATGTTGGGTTAGCTTATGGTAAAGGGTGACCTAAGGTTCACTAACTTGGGTTAGGTTAATCTAGGGTTAGATAACTAGGGTCAAGTTAACCTAGGGTGAATGAACTAGGGTCAAGTTAACCTAGGGTTGGACAACTAGGGTTAAGTTAAACTACGGTTGGATTGAAAAATGGTTTTGGAAGTTGGTTTAATACACTTTTGGAAAGAGTTTTGAAAAACAAAACATGTTATGCAATGGACTTTGGTGGACAACCCTTTTGAAGATCATTTTCATGAAAATTTTAACTCTAGCCAAGAGTATGGTTTATATGGTTGGTGATTGGAGACCATTCCAAGGAAGGTTTCTGTCACGCCCCGATTTTTGGAGTGTCCAAGGTCCTTTCAGCTTGGAGACAAAAAACACGAAACTCTGTCACTAGAGCTTATCCTCCTAGAAGGATAAGTGTGACTAGGTTTGAAAATTGGTTTGACTAAGGGCTTTTTAGAAAAATAGGAGTCGCCACCTAACTTGATTAAGGTGAGTTAGGGCACCTAAAACTAAGTGTTAATCCAATGATTAAACTTAGAGTTTTTGGAACAAATTTTGAAAACTCCCTCAAGATTGGGTTTCTAAAAAAATAGGTTGTTTGGCAACCTTTGGAAAGATTTAAGCCCTTTTGAAAAATAACTCCATTTTGGTCATTTGAAAATAGAAATCTATGGTTTGAGGGTTGGTTACGTGTAGGGAAGATATCCTAAGATCGTCACCCTACCCCGCCCTTTCGGTACCTACATGTTTAATCACATTTTGTTCACTCACTAGAATAACCGATTACTATTGTCCACTTAATATCTACTTTGAAATTTTGAAAATGGGATTTAGTCATCACTTTTCAGATGGATGATGCATGATGCAAGTTTTTGGAAGAAGTTTGAAAATAATGAGGGTTTTAAAAGAGTTTGGAATAAAAACTTTAAATTTATTGAAATTTTTGAAAAAGGGATTAGAGTTGAAATAAGAGTTATGACCATACCATTTTAAGTTGCCTACATATCTCATTTGGCGAGAATCAGGTCATTCATAGTTCGGGCAAGAGCCTGATAGAAAATAGGTGCATTAGGGCCTTTGGAAGGTTTAAAGACACTTTGGATCTTTGAAAAAGTTTAAGGCACTTTGAGGTTTTTGAAAAAGTTTAAGACACTTTGAGGTCTTTGGAAGTTGAAGACTCTTTGTAGTCTTGGAAGTTTTGACTTGAAATTGGATGGTGGAGTGTTCTGAAAATGATTTTGGATCACTTTAAAGGAGTTTTGCTAAAAGGCTTTATCATGACTCAAGAAAACTTGAAAGTGTTTTTGAAGTCTTGTTTTGAAAACCTTGGAGGAATGTTTTGATGAATTAATTTTTGAAAGTGGTTTTTGGAAATGGCTAAAGATTTGGAATCCTAATATGGACAACCTTGGAGGTTGTTCTTGATTTATCACTTTTCCTTGGAATCCTTAACCACGAGAGGGCTAGGGACCCCTTAGGTTTGTGACCTTTTGAAAATGTTTTTGGAAATGCCTTGTCGATGGAATGTAAGAACATTAGAAGAGTTTATGGAGTTAGGTTTTTGAAATCATGAGAGTGGGAAGTTTTGGAAAAATAGGTTATGAGGATAATTTGAAAGTTTGAATGGTCTTTTGAAAAAAAATAGTTCAAGAGTTGGAACCTTGAAGTGTACTAACCTAGGTAGGGTTAGCTTAGGGTTAGAGGTGACTTAAGGTTGACTAACTTGGGTCAGGTTAACTTAGGGTTAAGATGACCTATGGTTAACTAACTTAGGTTAGGTTGACCTAAGGTTAAGATGACTTAGGGTTAGGTTAACCTAAGGTAAGTGAACTAGGGTCAAGTTAACCTAGGGTTGGATAACTAGGGTCAAGTTAACCAAGGGTTAGGTAACTAGGGTAAAGTTAACCTAGGGTTAAGTAACTAGGGTCAAGTTAACCTAGGGTTAGATAACTAGGGTCAAGTTAACCTAGGGTTAGATTGTAGAATGGTTTTGAAAGTTGGTTTGATGCACACTTGGAAAGAGTTTTGAAAAACAAGACATGTTATGCCATGGACCTTGGTTGGCAAACTTTTTGAAGATCATTTCCATGAAAATTTTGACTCTAGCCAAGAGTATGGTTTATATGGTTGGTAATTGGAGACCATTCCAAGGAAGGTTTCCTCATAGCCATCATAACTTTTATCTTGACAAGAGTGGAGGTTTCAAAAATCAACATAAGGATGACAATTTTTGAAAAATCATTTTTGATGCAAAGATGGAGAGAATGCATTTTTGAAAATCATCTTTTGAGAAGGATTTTGAAAATCACTTTTCAAGGGGACCATTCCATCAAGAAAGGGTTCATATGGCCAAATAAAAGGAAGACCACTCGAGAGGGTTCCATAGGGCCATTCCAACTACTACACTTGAAAGAATGGAAATCTTGAAAATTAGAGAAGTGGAAAGTAACATTTATACAAGTTAAAATGCAATGATGCCAAAATGAGAGTTAGGGGTTAGTAGGGGTTTTTCTAAGGCATAATTCCTAAAATCTCATCCTACACTTCAAGTGGCCAACTCTTGGAATAATTTTTGAAAGAAATGTAGAACTTGAAAATGACATAAAATTAAGAGTAATGTAAGCATTGTAGAACATAACAATGAGCATAAAATGAAGCTAAGCACACAAGATATGATCAAAATAGTAATATGCAAGGGGTCATGATTCACATACAAGGCTTTTAGGCTACACCACATAAACAAGGGGCTCTTAGGCCATACCATCTTAAAGTAGGCTAGTGAGAGGTCCCCCTACACGGTGGCTCTCACTTGCTTTCCTTTAGGCATGATCTAAGAGCCCTCTTGGCTCAAGCATACAAGAAAGGGAGGTAGAAAATAGGGATTAAAATAGAGAATAACCTAAGTAGGCTAGGAGAGAGAAGAGAAGAGTGGGGGAAAACACAAATGTAAAATGGATACCACCTTTTGCCTTCAACATACTTGTAGTCTTCCAAGGATGCTTTGATTGGAGCTTGAATGACTTTAAGAAGGCTTAGAGGGCTGGTAGGGAGTGTTTGATGGTGTATAAGGCTTTATATGTGAAGTATATAAGCTTGGGGGTGATAGAATCTAAGCTAAGTGTTGGAGGGATGAAATATGCATAGAGATTCACAGTTCTAGAGTGACTTCAGCAGAGCTTCGCATCAGAAATCGGAGTTGAAATATGCAAAGGGTGGTCTGGTATTTATAGAGATTTTGGAACAGACCTGGCGCATGTATTACATGCGCCTGGCCAAAATTTGACCCTGAGCATGTAAAACATGCGCAGATACTGTTCCATTGTTAGAATGACACGTGGCACCCCATGTATGGATAAATCTTGACTATTGATCGAAAGTTGGTCGATCTGATCAAAATTTGAGCGCATGTAGCATACGTTCCATCACCGGGAAGATTCGTCCAAACTTTGCCTCGATAATTGAGTCAATCGGGAAGATTTCGGGGGAATCAGTCGCACCCGGGATGTTCTTCCGGGGCTTTCGGCGAACTTTCATGTTTTTGAAAAGTTTAAATTGTGTTTGGAAGCATGGGATATCATCTCGAGAAGCGTGCATAAAAGGACACTTTTACGGAGCGTTTGTGATACGCTCCGAGGGTGTTCGAAGGTGGTTGTTTTTGTTTCGTGTGATCGAGCCTTCGGGAAGCGATCCTTTCTATCGGACCGTACCGATGGAAAGTACTCTGAAAATACTTTCAGGAATTCCCAGATTTACACATTTCTCAAGTCAGTTGACGGTGCGTTTTAATAAGGGAATTGGAAAAAAAGTCAACCTTGGCAGAGCGTCTGTGAGATGCTCCAGGGGTTGTCAAAAGTAACTGGGTTTGGGCCATACAATGAAGGGCTTTGGGAAGCGATCTATCCAATCAAGCCATATCGATGGAAAGATCTATGAACGATCTTTCGAGAATTCCTTGATTCACGCATTTCTCAAGTCGGTTGACGGTGCGTTATAACTAGGGAATCAGGAGAAAAGACAATTTAGGTGGAGCATGTCACGACCCAAAACCCGGCCTATACGGATTAGGGTACATGATCGGCCAGTAGCAAGGCTACCCGAGGCCGCATTACATTAAACCGGTTGATCACCTGTGCATACTCATTTAAAATGATGCATAATTGAAACTTTTATAACTTGAAATATAAACCGTATCATACATGATAGAGCTGTGCCTAAACCAAAACATAATATACATAAGGACCTAATCAAGGTCCACTGAAGTTATAGCATTATATCATTACAAAACATTAGGTCCAGCCCTTAAACATAATACAAAACATAGGCTCGTAGGCCGTAGCTCAAAATCCACGTATGGCCTCGCTCTAGGGCCTCCCGGATTGGCTACCTAAAAATCATTTGAAAACACGTAAGCTAATGCTTAGTGAATAACAATGATGCATGAGCGAGAAAATATCATGGACTAGCATTTATATCCAACGTACAAGGATAGATAATCATTTATGCATAAGCAATGAGCTTTTGAACCTTTAAAGCGTAGACTTGGAACTCATAAATAATGTAACCATTATTTGAAACGTTTAACATTTCAAAACATAGTATCATGAGAAGAGATACAACATAGCATTATTCTTGAGATAACATTTCATATCTTGTCATAAAACATGTGAACATATCATAGTTCTCAGTTCAAAACATAAGTGTACTACAACTCGACATATGAGCTAGGCTCCATAGTAACTATGTAGGTCACGATAAGGCTCTTTAGGCCAGGGACGTCTCCCAACATAGATAGTTTATTTCCGGTCCCCTATCATAGGACTAGATAGTTTATTTCACGTCCCCTGTCGTAGGACTATCGGGCTAGATTAAAGTCTCGCCACAAGAAGACCCGAGTTGGCACCATACATTGGAAACTTAGCATCTTTTTCGTTTAAACATTATAGTCCATGATTTTCATTCATAACATAAGTAGAGCTTGCATGAGTTTCTAGGCATGAAATTTATACTTGAACATAAACATTGATGCATTGAAAATATATGGAAAACATTGCATGATATGCAGGTGAATTTAAAACATTTGGAAATTAATAGAATTTTACTCATGGCATATCGTTACTCACCTCTCTCCGATAGGATGGGTGGTAGACAAGGTGTTCTTACACAAAATGCACATAGAAGTATGGAAATATCAATACAAGACTCCAAAGCAAAGCAACTACGTAAAACGAGAACATAAGGTTGAGGTTTGAACATGAAAGCCGGTACATCGACTCCTTCATCGCGACCTAAGCACCTCTCAAGGAAGATTTTACACTCTAGCTTACTTCCATTTGAAAATTAGCTTAGAGGGCTTCAATTTGATAGTTCATAGGCTAAAAACACATTTCGGATGAAGAAGTTAGGCCCCATAGAAAATGAGTTAAAAGTTTGGAAGAAGAATGTTACTGGCAGAATTTTGGGTCAACTTCAAAATTCAATATCTCTCAATCTAGAAGGAATTAGAGTACAAAATTTATATGGATACAAAGATCTATGAGTCTACTATCCAATGGTTCAAACGGTGCATCAATCCGAGTTTTTAGAGAAAGTTATGCCCATTTTATGAAACAGTGTCTGAGTTGGAAAGTGAAACCGGGGCTGGATGAAGGTGTCGGCTCCAGAAACAAAGGAGTCGCCTCCTGAGCTGAAGAAACAAATCTGGGAGTTATCTAGGCAAAAGTGTCGCCTCCTGAGACTAAGGAGTCGCCTCCAGAACTGAAGAGACAAATCTGGGAGTTATCTGGGCAAAAGTGTCACCTTCGGAGACTAAAGAGTCGCCTCCTAAACTAAACGAATAAATTTGGGAGTGCACTGAGACAAGGAGTTGCCTCCAAAAAAACAAGGAGTCCACTCCAAAACTAAAAGAATAAGTCTGGGAGCTTACTGGGACAAGGAGTCGCCTCCACAAAATGAGGTGTCCACTCCAAAGCTAAAAGAATAAGTCTGGGAGTTTACTGGGACAAGGAGTCGCCTCTACAAAATGAGGTGTCCACTCCAAAGCTAAATACCCAGATTTCACCCGAAAATCTCCAAACCTCACTCAAATCAAAACCAAACTCCATCAAAACTCTCACAAACCCTTCCAATGCTTCTAGGGTCCAAAGATTGACCCAAGAAGACCACAATAACACAGAATTAAACACTTTAAACAAGAAAATCGAAGGGATCTAGGGTTTTATGAATCCAAGCCTTAACTTGCATAAGTTGGGGATTTCACATCCCAAACCCTCAAATCTTTCAATGGGGCTTTCAACACTCTAAACTTAGCTAATTTGGGACTCAAAAGAGTCACCCACAACAATCACAACAACATAACCCACAAAGACATATACATACACATATACCATTGGAGAGGAAGATGGAACCTTACCTTTCTCCAAGTTTGGTTAAGTCTTCTATTGCTTCAAGCTCTTCCTCAAGCTTCTTCCTCCTCCTCTTTCTCTTCTCTTCTTCTCCCTCTCTTCCTTCTCAAACGGCTGAGCATAAGTGAGCTGCGTGTGCACTTATGTGTATAAAAGATGATACACATGGGAATAATCCCATGTGTCTCACTCAAAGGCTTAAGTTACACCAAGGCTCTCATTGGTTATTTTGACCCAAAAGGAGAAATAATTAACATCAAACATTATATATACTAGAAATTCTCATTAATAGAAATAAATAGAGGTTCGGGATATCACAGAGCGTCTGCGAGACGCTCCAGGAAACTTTTATCGAGTTGTGTGAGTTTAATATCGTAGGGTCCTTCTCAGGTTAAATAAGGGTGTATGGTGAAGCCTTTTGCTCAAAACCTCAAGACCGGTGCTGTTGTGGGGCCTGTTTGGATTTCTAGGGGCAAAATGGTCATTTTGACCGGGATTGGCTGGAAATGGTCAGGAATGATTTGGTGTGTTGTGTTAAATGTGTAGGATTGTTCAAAGATGGTTTTTGGGAGAGTCTTTTACCGTTCGGCGGGGTTTGTGCCATGCCGTGGCGTTTAGGGGCAAAACGGTCATTTTGACTAGAGTGAGTCGGAATAGGACTGGATTTGGACCAAATGGCATGCGGGGGACGCCTAATGGTTTAACAACACTTTGGAAGGATGTACTAATCGTTTTGAGGGATTTTGAACTTTCCCAAAATGTGCTTGGAGGCCCAAAGTGCGAGTTTGGCCATTTTTCACCGAGTCGAGCTAGCGAGCATCGGCGTTGACCTAGGTGTTAGTTCCTGAGACCACCCGGTCTCAGAAAACTACTTGTGCGGTGTTGGTCTCTAAGAACGCCCGGTCTTAGAGAAGTACCCGTAAGGGTGGTGTTGGCTCCTAAGAACGCCTGGTCCCAGAAAGCTACCTGAATTGGTGGTGTTGGTCTCTGAGAGCACTCGGTCTTGGAGAACTACCAAATGATGGACATTCTATGTTGGCGGGCTAGCGGGCGCCAGAAGTGAACCGTCTGGAATTTGATGAGGTGTCGGTCCCCGAGATCGCCTGATCCCGAGAAGCTACCTAGATGACGTTGGTTTTCGAAATCATCCGGTCCGGAAAGCTGCCTAAAATAATGGTGCTTACTGCTCCAGCGGGCCCGTGTGGGCCCGAGAAGCGACCAGTTGGTTGGATTGGAGATTGTAAGGCTCATCTTGAACCTGCATGTGTTGTGATGTTGGAAACCGAACCCGGTAGGGCCGGAGATTGCTGAGCAGCCAAAAATGGGGTGCTTATAGAAGTACCACTAGTTCTTCTCCTGCTTGATCAGTTTATAGCAATACAAGAACTTATCACTAGTGAGGTGGTCCTCACCATCACTGTACGCTTGCCACAATACAGTACAGGCTACCAAGATCCTCCACGAATTGGGAAGGAGCTGACCAGAGGCTAATCACAAAACACTCAGAACCCCTCTAATAGGGGTCAAAATCGAAAACCTGAGGCCACCACCCAAGGCGGCCTCGTAAACACAGACTTTCCCAGGACGAGCAGAACAAGCCCACTCTCCCTTATCAAGGATCCTATATGACAAACTAGGAGGAAACTGGTAATCCCTCCACAGCTTCTTAACCCTCCTCTCCATGATGACGGAGGACACCCCCTCAGCCGCAAAATTGAACTCCCTGACCCCAGGGACTACCATACCCCCTAAGGATGGCCCTTCACCGAAAGGCCCAGAAGGCCCCATAGAAGTGCTATCAGGGACTTCCATCCGTACCCTAACTAGGTCTTGAGAAGCAGTGTTCTCAGAATTCGAAAAGTGTACATCTTCTGGGTCCGCCATGGTGCCCACTAAGTGCAATCTCCTGGCTGACTTGAAACCACTATCAACCAACTCCTAAATAAACTCAAATAACCCCAGATTCCCAACAAACCCTTGGGGAGAGAGGGCAACCCCTACTTTGGTGTAATACCAGAAACAACGTCCCAAGAAGAATTGCATGGAACGGAAAAGAGTAGCGGTTTGAGATCTTAACAACAAAGAGAGAAGCTCGAATTCTCGAGCGCGGATACACGAAGATGCAAAGAGGAAGACGAAGGAGAGGCTTTGAGAACCATAAACTGCCTCAGTATGGAGAATGCGAAGTGACAACCAAGGACTAGAACCGCCAAGTCTAAAATCTCCCCTGTTCGAATTCAACAGTCCAGATCAACTCATTAGCCACAGATCTGACAGTCAATGTTCAACAAAGTCACATCGCAAGATGAAGCCTGATAAGGGGCTTACATGTCACTAGGGCGTGGAGCGATGTGCCTAATCTTAGTCAGAAATCGTTATAATCGCGCATGTGGGGCTATAAATGCACCCTTCCTTTCCATGAGGACACACCCGCCGTATGAATTCCCCTGACCATGCTCTGGATACTCAAAGGAATTAAGGACAACTGATGGGGACCAATCAGGCGAGTGCTGACTAGGATTCTGTAAGAGGCTCATCGGGGGGACCATGGATAACGGGGCACCCTGGCAGTGTTGAATAGGAGGTGGTCGAGCATACTGGGGTCGACCAGTTTGGTCGAGCAACATGCCAACCATCCCCCTCAACTGATTTGTGGGGACCACTCCTGACACTAAACCCGGATGTGTACTACCGAAAAGACAAGACACATAGTAGGACAACCACCTCTCCTGTTACACGTCAAAGTTAGCCTGACAGGCATTTCAGAAGATGCCACATATGGGAGACAACTACTCCCACAATTACCTTGCCAATGACTTGACTATTTAATGATGAATAGCCATGGAAAAATGCGATCATTCTCCACCAACCATCTGCAGGCGTACTGGAGACCACAACTATGAACGTAAAATAAGACAAACTTCTTCTTTAAGGTACGCATAATAAAAAATCTTAGTAAAAACTCAGTAGAATTATCCTCTCATATCTAACTTTGACATTAGAGGATTTTTAGCAAGCATCACACCTATGTTTATTAATCCAAATTCCTTTTATAGCCAACCGAAATAGTTCACTGTGACCTAAGGATAGACCATACAAATTTACTGATTTATCAACTATTGAACAGGACTTTATAGGAGAGCTTCGGCGGCATGAACTACGACGGCGCGTCGCTCTTGAGAATGGCTAGCACGCGCGTCTGAAAGCCACGAGGGAGACAACAAAGCCAATGATGGGCCCACCTTACTCTCTGTGGCGCGTGCATACGCGCTTGGATTAAATGCCCACCCCTAGAAACACTCCTCTGACAAGCGACAATCAATTTCGTAAGACAAAACTTTAAAAAGCTCGAAAAAAGTAGAAAGAAGGGAAAATATCACGATAAATTATCCTAACGGAAAAGAACACAATATCGCGAGAAATTAGCTGAAGAATTAATGGCGATGAAAGCTGACAGTTAACATACATATCGAGAAATGAATGCACTGACTAAGTGGACGTCACCACCGAATATTCGCCAGATTTGAATTTCTGGTTTCGAATCCGCGACACCCTAACACCCACCCTCTCACTTTTCCTAGCATTTCACGCAATGATAACCACACTAACGTCGTATCACGTATCACAGACGCATTGATAAGTCAACGTACTTATACACTGATAGGTCAGTAGAAAAGAGATAGATAGACTCCTGCAAAACGCATCAAAGATAGCGAGGCCCAGTCCCACCTCAACCTCTCTCTCTCTCTCTTCTTTATCTTCTCTCTCATCTCCGCAGCCTTTCTTATCGAAGCTTTCCTCGGCAGAAACCCTAGAAATTCATTCGTCTGTGACTCTCTGGTCTCTCGATCTGTTGGTCTTCGAATCAGGCTTCGGTGTTTTTGCTTTCATTTCTGTGTTTTTTGGAAGTGTTTTCTTTGTGGCTTGATTTGGTTCTGGATTTCAGATTTGAGTGAGTTCTGGTAGGGGAAATGTCCTCGCTGAGCAGAGAATTAGTGTTTCTCATACTCCAGTTCCTGGAGGAGGAGAAGTTTAAGGAGTCGGTGCACAAGTGAGTCTCTCCTCGCTTTATATGTATCTTTATATATGTGTATGTTTATGAGTCTGCAAGTCTCGTCTCTGTTTTTTGGTGGTGAAAAATGGGTCAAAGGAAATGAAATTTTGGGTTTTATTCTATATATTCTATTTTTTTCCAATAAAATGAAAAGAAAGGGAAAGAAAGAAGAGAAAACTGACCTTGGCGCTGTTCATTAGTTGCATGAGTCTCCGAGTGGAGGACTTTTATAAATAAAAAAAAATTATAAGGGTTTTCCCTTGGTTTTTAATGAATAATCTAAGATTCAAAGTGATAATTTATGATATAGGATATGTAGAATTTTTTTATTTTTTTTGGCTGTGGAGAAAATAGAGCAAAAGAAGAAAAAAGATAATTTGAAGTTTCATTTTTTTCTGTTGGCATGGTCTCCGTAAGGAAAAATTCACCTTTTGAAGTCTAAATAATTGGAATTAAGGCTTGTTGTATTGAAAACCAAGTCAAAATTGGGTAGGTTTTTTTTATGTTTTTCGTTTTGTTCCTCATGTGGAAACTAGAATGGTAAATAAATAGAAAAATAAAAAAATTTGAGTTCATAGCTTTATGTATCTAGGCTATTATGATAAGACAACATCCAGGTTTGGTGAAGCCTCGATTTGAAGTTGGTGCAGATTATTGTATTCTCATATTTGCCCTGAACCACCAACTCATACAAGGGTTGTGTTAAAGTAAAAATGTAAATTTAATGCCTTCAAAAAACCACTACTAGCACAAACTTCATTAGTGGAGCTACTCAACCCTGCGTCTAGTATATATATTGGGTTATCACGTTTTGCGGCTGTGAAACTGATTATTTTCATTTCAAATTGGTTGTGGGTTCTGTAAAGGCTTGAACAAGAGTCAGGATTTTTCTTCAATATGAAATACTTTGAGGAGAAAGTACAAGCTGGTGAGTGGGAAGAAGTTGAGAAGTACCTGTCTGGATTTACTAAGGTTGATGATAATAGATACTCCATGAAGATATTCTTTGAAATCAGGAAGCAGAAGTATCTGGAAGCTCTTGATCGGTATTTATACATTCTGTCTGTTTCTATTTTTGAGACTGTTGTCGTTGTTCACAAAGAGTTTAATTGTCGTTATGTGTTTGGCTGATATTATTAGGCAAGACAAAGCGAAAGCCGTTGAGATATTAGTGAATGATTTGAGAGTGTTCTCGACATTCAATGAAGAATTATATAAAGAAATCACTCAGCTTTTAACACTTGGCAATTTCAGGTAAATGATTTTTGTCGTTACCTAAAAGGTATGTTAATGCATGTGAAGTTGAAAATTGGGAAGTCATTTTTTCGTATCCTCTGTTTGATTAATGAGAAGATTTGAGAAAAGAAAATAATGTGAGATTTTGAATCATCAAATTGTCGTTATTCAGGAAACCGCAAGACAAGAGCCCCACTTTAATGATCCTATCAAAATTGGTTGGCTTAGTTGTTAATTCTTGCATTTTCATTGTTTAGTCATCTTATCGCTTTTGTGAGCCAAATGAAGATTTATCTTCCTCAATTTCTTAGTGCCAACTTAGAACATTAAGTACCGAGGATTTCATGTGATTTCAATTTGTACTAGACTCGGGGTATGTTAATGCATGTGAAGTTGAAAATTGGGAAGTCATTTTTTTTGTATCCTCTGTTTAATTGATGAGAAGATGTGAAAAAGAAAATGATGTGAGATTCTGAATCGTCAAATTGTCATTATTCAGGAAACCTCAAGACAAGAGCCCCACTTAAATGAACCTATCAAAATTGGTTGGCCTAGTTATTAATTCTTTGATTTTACATTGCATTTTTATTTTTAGTCATCTTGTTGCTTTCATGAACCAGTGAAGATTTGTCTTCCTTAATTTCTTGTTGCCAAATTGGAACCTTAACTTTAGACAAAAGTGAAATTTGAGAAATAGCCGGTTATTCGGGCAGTTAATTCTCGTCCTTTGAATACCAGGGAAAACGAGCAGCTATCGAAGTATGGTGACACCAAAACAGCTCGTAGCATAATGTTGATAGAGCTTAAAAAACTTATAGAAGCAAATCCCCTTTTCCGCGAAAAGCTTGTTTTTCCTACTTTAAAGTTGTCAAGGTTGCGGACTCTGATCAATCAAAGGTAAAGTTATTTTCATAATGCACGAATAAGCAAACTATGATGCTTTAATAGTTTATTTCTAATGCTTTATCATAGCATCCTTGTTCTTGTTGGCTACCCTGTGGAGGTAGCTATTACTGAGGCCACCTAATTGCTACTTTACTTGTTTTCGTGAGGAAGTTCTTTGAAAATATGTCCTCTTTTTCATTAATAGTTGTGATATTTTCTCAATTGTTGGGCGGATGTTGTTTTTTACTTACCATTTGTTTGTGGATCTTTCAGCATAGTCATCCCTAGTGGTTTTTACAACATAAAATCGTTTGCATGCATTTATATGGCACTTATTTTTGCTTGCGCTCAGGAAATTCTGGGAATCTCTCAATGTTCATTTTTTTGTCATTCTTACATATACTACCGTAGAAATGTAGATAATTGTGCTGTTCACTGAGTATGTTTAACTTCATAAATTCGATTTTTGTTTTTGATCCAGTCTGAACTGGCAGCACCAACTCTGTAAGAATCCAAGGCCAAACCCAGACATAAAGACTTTATTCACAGACCATACCTGCACACCTCCAAATGGGGCTCTTGTACCTACTCCTGTCACTCTTCCAGCTGCTCCAGTTGCAAAGCCTAATGCTTATACATCACTTGGAGTGCATGGTGTATGTTACCATTTATCTCACAAAATTTAATTCCCCCCATCCCTCTCCTCTTTCCAGATTAAATGTGTACTTCTTTTTTTATAGTGTTAGTGATGAGAGTCTTGCTTCTATTTGTTTTGCGTAGCCCTTTCCACCAGCTGGAGCAACTGCTAATGCTAATGCCTTAGCAGGTTGGATGGCGAACGCTGCTGCTTCTTCATCTGTTCAAGCAGCTGTTGTTACTGCATCTTCCTTACCTGTTCCACCAAATCAAGGTCAGAGGTTTGCTTCAACCAGAGGCATTGAAGCAATTGCCTTTTCTTGGAAATTGATCGTACTTGAAAAAAGAGGCTATTTTTGTGGAACCTTGTTCATACGGACTTTCCTCATAAGTCTTTTTTCATAACATTTGTGAAAAAAAATTTCAATCTTTTAGTGCTTTAAATTAACATCCATGTTTTTTAATTTTTCTTAATTTGTGTGTGGGTAGGTGGGTGGTTGGGTAGGGGGTTAAGATTTTTTGGTTTTCATTGTTACTCTTTCCTAATCCTGGAGGTAATTCTGATCATTCCCAAAAGAACCATTGAGAGGTTTATAATTTCTTAATTGTAACTTATAGGAATATTTTAGTGTTTTAGATGCAATGCTGGTGGATGGTTTGTTGCGTATTTTGCTCTGCTGCAACAGGTAGCAGTAGAGCATACATTCACTTGATTGCATGGCCTATAATCCTACATATTTGATCCTTGTTGAGTTGTCAAGTTGACTTTTGCTTATTTATGCATATCTTATTGAATATGTGGTTGAAGTGATTCACTTATTCCTTTCAACAGTTCCAATCTTGAAACGTCCAATAACGTCACCACCCACTCTGGGTATGGTTGATTATCAGAGTGTTGATCATGAACAATTGATGAAACGCCTGCGGCCAGCACCATCTGTTGAGGAGGTAATCTTGAAGGAGTTACCGTCTATTATATGCTTTCCTGGATATTTGTGATACCTTTTGTCATTCTGCTGTTGAACTATTTTCCACAAGTTCCTCTTGCTAACATAATTCAATATAATGGTGCATCTTTCTCTCTTCAGGTTACGTATTCGACAGCTCGGCAACATGCTACTTGGTCCCTGGAGGACTTGCCAAGGACAGTAGCTTGTACCATGCGTCAAGGATCTGCTGTCACAAGCATGGATTTTCATCCTTCTCATCACACATTGCTTCTTGGTATGATGGTCTCCGATCGATGATTTGTCCATATCTATTATGATTTTTATGGCTGAGCTCCTGGTAAATGAAAATACTACTTCGCTTCTTCATATTCTTTTTTCCTTTTATTTGACATACGGTCTCTTTTAACCAGTTGGTTCTGCTACTGGTGAAATAATGCTTTTGGAAGTTAGGATGCAGGAGAAACTGGTTTCAAAGCCATTCAAGATATGGGACACGGCAAAATGTTCATTAACATTTCAGGTTCCTGTATCATCTTTCTGTGGTGCTTCCATTTTGTGTACATTTTCTTATTGGAAAGTACTTTGTTACTTGTTATCTTAGCTTTCTATGATGTTCTGTGAATATATGAGATATGTATGTTGTAAGCTGTGTATGAATTAAATTCTGACAAGATTAAGTCCTGGTTTTGAGGATATTCATAAAATTAAAATATTTGTCAACTAGCTGTGGCCTAGTATTCATGTCTAGAAGTGATAATTTGGAAACTAAGTCTCCAAGGGACGATAAATTAGATGCCAACATTGTGGAGACCCTGTTCCTGGTGTGTTGGATACCCTCCAGTGTCTTGCTTTAATAGTTGAAGCAAGTGGTTTGTTATGAAGTCTAACTGTTAAGGGTGCAAACAGGCTTCCATTGTCAAAGATGCACCAGTATCTGTTACTCATGTTACATGGAGTCCAGATGGAAGCTTTATGGGTACGTGCACTTCAACATCTGCTAGCTTTTAGAAGGTAAATGCGAGCATTTCTTATTGTTTTTCATTCTGCAGGGGCTGCTTTTACAAAGCATTTGATCCATTTATATGCTTACAGTTGGTCAAATGATTTACGCCAACATTTAGAGGTGAGTTGGGAGAATGTTGCCTGTCCAACAAGTAAAATTCTTTAACTGCTAATTGACTGGTATCCCTTTGTGTTTACAGATTGAAGCCCATAATGGTCAAGTTAATGACTTGGCTTTTGCTCATCCAAACAAACAGCTATGTATAGTAACCTGCGGAGATGATAAGATGATAAAGGTGCAACATAATTTTAGATGTATTTTTCTGAAAAATTTGGATTGATTGGTTTATATTTACTTCTTAGCTGAAGGAAAGAATTGA